>CM028689.1:3204204-3231704 GCA_016771965.1 Brassica carinata | reverse complement strand
ATGCCATTTTAACCAGTGAAAACCGTAATGCATTTTGTAAGCTGTCAGGTTCATTAAGATTCGTATCAGAAGACTTAAACTAGAAGATGCTAGAAATCCAAACGCAAATAAGAAATACAACTCCTACAGAGGAATATTCAATGGGGAACATCTAGCATTAGGCCTCAAGAATTACTGATGAAATCAGGCAGCATATCATTCTATTTACATCTGCAATCCTAACACCATGGTTTCAACTCAAAGATTCTAATGCTTGTAATTAATAACATCAATAACAGGGCATTTGGTCTAGTTGTATGATTCTCGCTTAGGGTGCGAGAGGTCCAGTTCAATTCTCGAATGCCCCCATTGACTTTTGTAAACCTTTCGTTTCAAATATCAGTAGATAGATATCATAGAACAAACTCTTCTTTATTGCACATACATTTATCTTCACGATTTGAAAGGCTATTATAGATTCTCACTACCGCTTTTGGTATAAATTTCTGAAATGCAAGTAAGAGAACGAGAATCACAATGTACCTTTGGCTTTCACATCCACTGAATCACATGTGCAGCGAGAAAACACTTTCTGGATAGTGGAGAGCAGCACTAGCTGAATGCTGCAACTTCTTCAAGACATAGCTGCAAGAGTCAAAATAACAGAGTCTAAAATCGGTATTCAAGTTTAAGTAATAGCTATGCATGAACTGGTTTATGCCAACAAGGTAATGTTTCACGTCCATCATATGCCATTTTAACCAGTGAAAACCGTAATGCATTTTGTAAGCTGTCAGGTTCATTAAGATTCGTATCAGAAGACTTAAACTAGAAGATGCTAGAAATCCAAACGCAAATAAGAAATACAACTCCTACAGAGGAATATTCAATGGGGAACATCTAGCATTAGGCCTCAAGAATTACTGATGAAATCAGGCAGCATATCATTCTATTTACATCTGCAATCCTAACACCATGGTTTCAACTCAAAGATTCTAATGCTTGTAATTAATAACATCAATAACAGGGCATTTGGTCTAGTTGTATGATTCTCGCTTAGGGTGCGAGAGGTCGAGTTCGATTCGGAATGCCCTTTGACTTTTGGATCTCTGTTTAAAATGCAAGCTCAAAACTATCATGGAGAATAAACCTGTCAACAGCTCATGTTCAGTAACTATGCATTCACTTCCCTTCAGGTTTTAGCGACAGTAAACTAGAAAACAATTTCATGGGCTGAGAATCGCTATGTACCTTGGCTTTCAGAAACAAAACAATTTCTTGAGATTCGAGAACATATTATACAGAGAATATCGCCAGCTGAATGCTGCAACTTCTTCAAGACATAGCTGCAAGAGTCAAAATAACAGAGTCTAAAATCGGTATTCAAGTTTAAGTAATAGCTATGCATGAACTGGTTTATGCCAACAAGGTAATGTTTCACGTCCATCATATGCCATTTTAACCAGTGAAAACCGTAATGCATTTTGTAAGCTGTCAGGTTCATTAAGATTCGTATCAGAAGACTTAAACTAGAAGATGCTAGAAATCCAAACGCAAATAAGAAATACAACTCCTACAGAGGAATATTCAATGGGGAACATCTAGCATTAGGCCTCAAGAATTACAGATGAAATCAGGCAGCATATCATTCTATTTACATCTGCAATCCTAACACCATGGTTTCAACTCAAAGATTCTAATGCTTGTAATTAATAACATCAATAACAGGGCATTTGGTCTAGTGGTATGATTCTCGCTTTGGGTGCGAGAGGTCGAGTTCGATTCTCGGAATGCCCCCATTGACTTTTGTAAACCTTTCGTTTCAAATATCAGTAGATAGATATCATAGAACAAACTCTTCTTTATTGCACATACATTTATCTTCACGATTTGAAAGGCTATTATAGATTCTCACTACCGCTTTTGGTATAAATTTCTGAAATGCAAGTAAGAGAACGAGAATCACAATGTACCTTTGGCTTTCACATCCACTGAATCACATGTGCAGCGAGAAAACACTTTCTGGATAGTGGAGAGCAGCACTAGCTGAATGCTGCAACTTCTTCAAGACATAGCTGCAAGAGTCAAAATAACAGAGTCTAAAATCGGTATTCAAGTTTAAGTAATAGCTATGCATGAACTGGTTTATGCCAACAAGGTAATGTTTCACGTCCATCATATGCCATTTTAACCAGTGAAAACCGTAATGCATTTTGTAAGCTGTCAGGTTCATTAAGATTCGTATCAGAAGACTTAAACTAGAAGATGCCAGAAATCCAAACGCAAATAAGAAATACAACTCCTACAGAGGAATATTCAATGGGGAACATCTAGCATTAGGCCTCAAGAATTACAGATGAAATCAGGCAGCACATCATTCTCTTTACATCTGCAATCCTAACACCATGGTTTCAACTCAAGTGCTTGATATTTGGTTTCCTAGATGTAAGGCATTAGGTATGGCGTTTGATTTTTCAGGCTTTTGTAGGAACTCTGTTGATGAGGTAAGTTGAATGTCGTGCACTTCACACAAGTAGTTCGGCATCTTCATTGCCTTCAGCATACTTCTTGTCATTCCCATCAAGGTTCGGTTTCTCCTCTCCACAACACCGTTTTGTTGAGGTGTGTAAGGCCGTTAGGTGCCTTTTAACTCCATTCTCTTCACGAATAGATTGAACTCAGCTGAGGTAAACTCTCCTCCTCTATCGGTGCGAAGGTTTTGATGGTTGAGCCTGCCTTCTCTACACTCTCTTTAAACCTTTTGAATCGATCGATACCTCACTCTTCTCCTTCAATAGCATAACCCACATATACAGAGAAGTCATCGATCAAGACAAAGACATACTTATTATTTGCGGTGGTGGTGTAATTGGACCACACAAATCTCCATGCAATAACTCTAATGGCTTTGTCGCGCAAACATGGCTTTGGTCGGAATGATGTCGATCTGCTTCCCTGCGGACATGCGTCACACCGCTTTCTTCATGTGTTACACCGCGCATTCCTCGACCATCTCCTTCCTTACCATGTTATTCATCACTCCATAGCTTATATGTCCTAGCCTAGCATGCCACCTCCATGTAGCATCTACGCCCCCGACATGTAAACATTTTGGGTAGCTTATCTCCATAGGGGTCTTGTAGAGACGGTTTGGAGATCTTGTCACCTAACTAGCAACCTTCCATGCGAATGTGGCGTTAAGTAGACATCTTTCATGTTAACCTCACATCCGTTTTTGTTGCTTGCCCAAGACTCAATATATTGTGCTTCGATCGGGTATGTAGTATATGTCCTCGAGTGCCTTCTTCTCTCAGTCTTGCACACAAAGGTAACCACACCCTTTCCTACAATGTCAACACCGCTTCCATCACCAAACTTCACCTTCCCTTTGGTGTTGAGATTCAAACTCGAAAAGAACTCCTTGTTCCCTGTCATGTGATTGCTTGCTCCATTATCCAAATACCGGACACTTGCGCCTTTGTTGATATCAAGATTCTTGAATCACCTTATCTTCGCTTCAAAACACCACCACGTGTACATAGAGTGCATCAGCCTCTTGTCTCGTTTAGGTTGGTTTCTTGATTTTCTGCCTTTTGACGCAGTTTAAATAGTGACCGGGCTTGTCACATCTCCAACATATCAGCTTTGAACGATTCTTCTTCGAGTTGCTATCTTCGTGTGTGACGCCGCGGTTTGGTTGTGGATTCCACCGACCTGCGCCGTTCCGTCCTCTTCCTCTACCGGGAATTCTCATAGCCCCTCGACTATGCTCTTCATTGTTCGAAAACATCAGTTTCCCTTGGTCTTCTTCGAGTTTCTTCTCCTACACGCTCCTCGTCGCCTTAAGCCTTCCAACTATGTCTTCAAACCCCGCCGAGTTGAGATCTAGGACTTGCTCAAGTGATGCTACGATCTGGATATACTTGTGTCTTGGAAGACCCTTCAAGAACTTCTTGACCATCTTGGATTCTTCTATGTTTTCTCCCAACGAGGTTGCTTTGGATGATAGGCCCGATATCTTCCCCGCGAAGTCATCGGTATCTGCATCATCCATCTTCAACCTATCAAACTCCGCTCATCAACGTCTGAAGTCTCGCCTCCCTTACGATCAGCTCCTAGGTGTCGCGACTTGATGGCATTCCGGATCTCTTTGATGCGTTTGTTCTCCCACCGGAGAATCAAAGTCTGGAACAGATTGAAACAAAAGAGCTATCGCAACATCGTTCTTCTTTGATCACCTGAACCGGGTTCGATTGTGTCCCACACTTCATGAACACGTAGTAGAACCTTCATCCTCACCGACCAAACTGTAGTTTGTGGTGACAACATCGGACATTGGATGGATGTAGATCCAAAGTCCTTCGTGGGGAGCCCTAGTCACGCCCGCCATCTTACGCAGCGATCTCTTGTTCACAAGCACCAGGATCTTAAGCTACAACTTAAGCTTAGATCGAGTCTCCAACCCGAGGCTCGATACCATTTCAGATCTCTTAGAAACACAAAGGGTTATAAGAACAACTTTTCTTATTAGCTTTAGAAACTACTCAAAACTAAAGCTCTCAATATGTTTCTCTCATATCATATGGAACATCTCCATTAGACCTATATTTATATGAAAGACAATTCCCTTTAACATGTGGGATATGGAAAACACAAACCTAAGCTAAATAGAAACTTCATTTTCCTATTTCTAGGTTTCCTTATTGTGTTTATCTTAACGATTAAACATCTAATAATATGTTAAGTTTCCACGAGCTTGAATTATCCAACACACTTTCAACAACTTTTATGAGCTAGTAAAAATACTTTTACAAAGCACATGCATATGAGAATTATTATACGTGTTGAGCAGCTAATCATTGATTTCTCAAACGAGACAAAACAAAAATAATTTCAGCTTAAAATAATGCCATGAACAAATTCTGATGAGTCAAAACGGTTACTCAAACCAAAATAATTAATTGAGTTAAACCAATTTAACCAATAAACAAATTAAGCAGTCATGCAATTAACCAAAGTCACAAAAGTACTAGCGCTTCTTTTTATGAGACGGGAGATGCAGCAATCTATTGACACATAGCGAATCAGATACCAATACAAAAGAATTATGCTAACCAAAGAAGAGCCAATAGAACCAATAACGAATATTGACTAAAGCGAGTAAAGCTAATAACCCATACACCCTGCAAAACAAACGTAAGTGCAAGAACACAAACTTTACTCAAGACCAAAAACTGGCTGGATGAAGCATGGATCCAAATTCTGTTTGGGATTACCAAGTCACCTGTTCTTAAAATAAAAAAAAAACTTTTACAATAATCAGTCCGATTAGTGCAAAACAATAAACGGATATTTTGAGTTAAGACTGATAGGACCGTATTATAAACTACGGAGAACTGAATATTGTAAAGAATAAAATTGATAAAATTATACCAAAGATTAAGAAAAAATGATACAACTTAGAGGTGAGATATTATCTATTTCCTTAACTCAAAATACGTTCCGCATCGCGACGGTTCGATAACGTAATGAGTCCCAAGATACAACCAATAATCTTCTGATTTGCGTCCTCTACCAAGCCCGTGAAACTAGTTTTGTGTGCTCTCGACTTTAAAAGAAATATCAAAGAAAAGAGAAAGAAAATAAAATGAGGAATTGTTGAACAAAGATTTATTTTCCATTCTCTTTATGAATGAGCTTTCACGTATTATATAACTTCAAAAGTCAAATACGTACGTTATGTGATCATGGAGTAAACTAATGCAGTAATGAGAATTGATTCCCCATTACTCACGTTAGTGGGCAAAGTAATAAATCGTTTTGACTAAACAAATCAAAGCCAGTAATACTTTATATGGGTTTTTTGCTAACCGAGTATCTGGCCCCACCGAAGTAGTCCGATTAGAGACGAAGTGAGCATGGACGCTGCCGGTGCCACCATGTGGCTCACCGTGTAACATCTTCGGTCTCGATCTGCGACCCACATGTAAATTCGCGATGGCCAAGACTCGAACCTGTATGGCACTTTATATGGATTTGCATTTTATGTTTAAATAAAAACATAAAAGATCATCAGAAATAAAATTAGAAAGATTTAGTTAATTGACATAATGTCCAACTAACAACATCAGTTTCTAATCCAAACTCAAATATTCAAAGTGATCTATTTGCTTATGTTTTATACTTAGCCAAATATAAAGCTTTATAAACTTTTTATATCATTCACTTTGGATCTTCATTTCTCATTCAAAACAACTCCGATTTTGACCAACAAATACACTAACTCATAGTGTTCATGGTGACGATTACATCGAAACCAAATTCTGGTCATTCCGACAGACGTCTCCGTCGAAAAAACCCATCGGAAAAATGGTCCACACCACTTTGTCAAAAACGAGTTCCAACATGCTTCATGTCACGTTTGAAAGGCAAAAGCTTTTGCTGATAACTTTATGATAATTAACATTCAAAGGTAAAACAATCTGTTAAATAGCATATGGATTTACAGTGACAATCAAGAATCATAACAATGGCCCATCATGACTTCAGAAAATTGAGTGCGAAGTTTAAAACTCGTAGAATTGGATCCACAAGGTACCTCTGCTTTCACATTCCGTGACTCATATTTGCTTCACGAAAACACCTTTTTATGCTGCCAGGTTCTCCAAAACGGGACTGTGGGAAATGAAAAGCGTAACACCTACATTAGTTGATTTCCGGTAAACACACAAAAATCATTATACTGGAGTTTCAAGAACAGATATGCATTGACCTAATAACATCAACTACAGGGCATTTGGTCTAGTGGTATGATTCTCGCTTTGGGTGCGAGAGGTCCCGAGTTCGATTCTCGGAATGCCCCTTTGACTTTTTGGATCTCTGTTTAAAATGCCAAGCTCAAACTATAATGCAGAATTTTTGACTATTTGGATCTCTGTTTAAAATGCAAGCTCAAAACTATCATGGAGAATAAACCTGTCAACAGCTCATGTTCAGTAACTATGCATTCACTTCCCTTCAGGTTTTAGCGACAGTAAACTAGAAAACAATTTCATGGGCTGAGAATCGCTATGTACCTTGGCTTTCAGAAACAAAACAATTTCTTGAGATTCGGAGAACATATTATACAGAGAATATCGCCAGCTGAATGCTGCAACTTCTTCAAGACATAGCTGCAAGAGTCAAAATAACAGAGTCTAAAATCGGTATTCAAGTTTAAGTAATAGCTATGCATGAACTGGTTTATGCCAACAAGGTAATGTTTCACGTCCATCATATGCCATTTTAACCAGTGAAAACCGTAATGCATTTTGTAAGCTGTCAGGTTCATTAAGATTCGTATCAGAAGACTTAAACTAGAAGATGCTAGAAATCCAAACGCAAATAAGAAATACAACTCCTACAGAGGAATATTCAATGGGGAACATCTAGCATTAGGCCTCAAGAATTACAGATGAAATCAGGCAGCATATCATTCTATTTACATCTGCAATCCTAACACCATGGTTTCAACTCAAAGATTCTAATGCTTGTAATTAATAACATCAATAACAGGGCATTTGGTCTAGTTGTATGATTCTCGCTTGGGTGCGAGAGGTCCCGAAGTTCGATTCTCGAATGCCCCTTTGACTTTTTGGATCTCTGTTTAAAATGCCAAGCTCAAACTATAATGCAGAATTTTTGACTATTTGGATCTCTGTTTAAAATGCAAGCTCAAAACTATCATGGAGAATAAACCTGTCAACAGCTCATGTTCAGTAACTATGCATTCACTTCAGGTTTTAGCGACAGTAAACTAGAAAACAATTTCATGGGCTGAGAATCGCTATGTACCTTGGCTTTCAGAAACAAAACAATTTCTTGAGATTCGGAGAACATATTATACAGAGAATATCGCCAGCTGAATGCTGCAACTTCTTCAAGACATAGCTGCAAGAGTCAAAATAACAGAGTCTAAAATCGGTATTCAAGTTTAAGTAATAGCTATGCATGAACTGGTTTATGCCAACAAGGTAATGTTTCACGTCCATCATATGCCATTTTAACCAGTGAAAACCGTAATGCATTTTGTAAGCTGTCAGGTTCATTAAGATTCGTATCAGAAGACTTAAACTAGAAGATGCCAGAAATCCAAACGCAAATAAGAAATACAACTCCTACAGAGGAATATTCAATGGGGAACATCTAGCATTAGGCCTCAAGAATTACTGATGAAATCAGGCAGCACATCATTCTCTTTACATCTGCAATCCTAACACCATGGTTTCAACTCAAAGATTCTAATGCTTGTAATTAATAACATCAATAACAGGGCATTTGGTCTAGTGGTATGATTCTCGCTTTGGGTGCGAGAGGTCCCGAGTTCGATTCTCGGAATGCCCCCTTTGACTTTTTTGTTTGTAAATGTGTTCAAACCAAACTGAAAAAGCTTTCAACATTTTAATTTCATTGCAGATCATAAAATTCAAAAGCAATCACAGTGAATGAATTACAATTCGGGTATCTCTTTTTAAACAGTGTAAAACATAAAAGCAGTTAAGGTAAAATTCAGTCATAGTAACAGACTGGAGCAGCATATCATAGATTTCTACAAGAGACAACTAACACTGAAATATTTGTTTAATCATTTCAGTCCAAAAAGATCTCACAGATTGTATCCAATTAAAGACTGAAATATTTGTTTAATAAAAGTCAACAAGATCAAAATATGACCAGATCTTCAACATTTTTAACTAAACTGCTAAACAACAGGGCATTTGGTCTAGTGGTATGATTCTCGCTTAGGGTGCGAGAGGTCCCGAGTTCAATTCTCGGAATGCCCCCATTGACTTTTTGTAAACCTTTCGTTTCAAATATCAGTAGATAGATATCATAGAACAAACTCTTCTTTATTGCACATACATTTATCTTCACGATTTGAAAGGCTATTATAGATTCTCACTACCGCTTTTGGTATAAATTTCTGAAATGCAAGTAAGAGAACGAGAATCACAATGTACCTTTGGCTTTCACATCCACTGAATCACATGTGCAGCGAGAAAACACTTTCTGGATAGTGGAGAGCAGCACTAGCTGAATGCTGCTAGATTTCACAAAGAGACCACTGTAAGAAGTGATAAGAAAAAACACTAAAACTGGTGTCTACGTTTCAAGAACAGTTATGCATTAACTGGATTCCATTAACAACAGGGCATTTGGTCTAGTGGTATGATTCTCGCTTTGGGTGCGAGAGGTCCCGAGTTCGATTCTCGGAATGCCCCCTTAACTTTTTTGGTGAATGTGTTAAAACTAAACTGAAATATGCATAGAGAGTTCTTTCTTTTACTTCTCACGATTTTTTTTTGGAATACAGTCAAATAAAAAGACAAACAAGGTATGAGCAATCAAAATAGAGGATAGCTTTTAAATGATTGATGTATACAGCCAATTGAAAAATTTAGGACAAGATACCTATCCTCTTCTAATGATTATACGTGTGATTTTTCCATTACAAACCAAAAATTCACCTTCTAAAGAAAATGCAAGTGTCTGAAATTTCAGTTGGAAGAAATCTCGTAGAATAGATCTAGGAATATCCTATTCAGACTAAATTATTTGGTTCTACTGTACATTCACCTAACATTTCAACAATATTCTATTACAGACAATCCACCTTTGCTACTAAGCCTTATAAAGTCAACTAAAGATCTAGATCTGAAATGTAGTTTTCTTTTTAAATTATCTAAGCAGTAAATAATTTCTCACCAGATCATGAATCAAATGAAAGAGTCTAAATACACCAATTGTATGTTGCCAGCTATATGAAGAGAAAACCCTCAACAGGGAAAGTTAGGCATCTAGAATAATTTCCATCGTAATAACATTAATTTAACAGGAAGTATTATTTAAAGACCTATAGGGGCTTATGAAAGTTAGTTAATAACCAAAAAGATTAATATAGTGATATGATCAACTAAAATGTTGGACAAACAAGATCATAAATAATGACCGGATGGATTTCATAAGGTTGGTCTAAAAGCGAATTTAAAAATATAAAACAAGAGAAACTATTGTCTTCTGAGTTCTGATGTGAAAAAATTGCACTAGGTTTCAACAAATGACCATTTGCTCTAGAACTTTATACCAAATGTTTTAAGGCAAACTAAAAAAGCAGTTACAGACTGTAGCATACCTTTGCATGTCATCTGCCATCACTGCCATTAATTAATGAGTTTCCGCAATGGAACGCAGAACATTAATGACTTCCCTCGCATTTCAGGGCACTGAGTTAGAAACGCCAACAATGATTTTAACATTTCAACAAACTAAAGGACAAGAACCTCGTCCATTTTAAGGAAAGCAAACTCTTCAACCACAAAACACCTCTCTTCTGCAAATTCATCCAGAAAACATGAGACAAAACTTTTACTAGCTTTGTGAAACTAAATTCTTCAAAATCAAACCACATCAAATGGGTAAAACAATATGCAAATTTCACTGAAAACAAAACTTTTTACAGGGTTTTAAGAATCAAGAACTGAAACCATTTTAATGAGCTAGAAAAGCACATGCAATTATAAAGAATATGAGTATCCTTTCTGCAACAGCTACCTAGCCTGATTCTTGAAATCTTTTCTTTAAATCTACATTCTAGAAGAAACCTGAAAGTATTTATCTTAATGGTGTCACTTGAACAATATACATTTTTCCATTGTATTGTTCATGAAGATGAAGAAGAACAACGATCCAAAACTGTTCTTTCAAGAAAAGGGCAACGGAACAAAGAGAATGTATAGGTGAAAAACACCAATAACCGGGCATTTGGTCTAGTGGTATGATTCTCGCTTTGGGTGCGAGAGGTCCCGAGTTCGATTCTCGGAATGCCCCTTTGACTTTTGGATCTCTGTTTAAAATGCCAAGCTCAAAACTATAATGCAGAATTTTTGACTATTTGGATCTCTGTTTAAAATGCAAGCTGAGAACTATCTTGTAGAATAAACCTGTCAACAGCTCATGTTCAGTAACTATGCATTCACTTCCCTTCAGGTTTTAGCGACAGTAAACTAGAAAACAATTTCATGGGCTGAGAATCGCTATGTACCTTGGCTTTCAGAAACAAAACAATTTCTTGAGATTCGAGAACATATTATACAGAGAATATCGCCAGCTGAATGCTGCAACTTCTTCAAGACATAGCTGCAAGAGTCAAAATAACAGAGTCTAAAATCGGTATTCAAGTTTAAGTAATAGCTATGCATGAACTGGTTTATGCCAACAAGGTAATGTTTCACGTCCATCATATGCCATTTTAACCAGTGAAAACCGTAATGCATTTTGTAAGGTGCCAGATTCATCAAGATTCGTATCAGAGGAGTTACACTAGGAAATGCTAGAAATCCAAATGCAAATAACACAAACAACTCCTACAGAGGAATATTCAATGGGGAACATCTAGCATTAGGCCTCAAGAATTACTGATGAAATCAGGCAGCACATCATTCTCTTTACATCTGCAATCCTAACACCATGGTTTCAACTCAAAGATTCTAATGCTTGTAATTAATAACATCAATAACAGGGCATTTGGTCTAGTGGTATGATTCTCGCTTTGGGTGCGAGAGGTCCCGAAGTTCGATTCTCGGAATGCCCCTTTGACTTTTTGGATAGCTGTCCTAAAATGCAAGCTGAGAACTATCTTGTAGAATAAACCTGTTTTACTGCATTAGTTGTGAACAACTCATGTTCAACAACTATATATTCATTTCCTTCAGTTTCTCAAACAATTTCATTGGTTGAGAATCGCTATGTACCTTGGCTTTCAGAAACAAAACAATTTCTTGAGATTCGAGAACATATTATACAGAGAATATCGCCAGCTGAATGCTGCAACTTCTTCAAGAGATAACTGCAGGAGTCAAAAGAACACAGCTTAAAACCAGTATTCAAGTTCAAGAAACAGCTAAGCATTAACTGATTTATGTCAACAAGGCAATGTTTCACGCCCATTATATAAGTCTTTTAACCAATAAATTTCAAGCAGTGTAAACCGCCATGCATTTTGTAAGGTGCCAGATTCATCAAGATTCGTATCAGAGGAGTTACACTAGGAAATGCTAGAAATCCAAATGCAAATAACACAAACAACTCCTACAGAGGAATATTCAATGGGGAACATCTAGCAGAGGGACTCAAAACTACTGATGAAATCAGGCAGCACATCATTCTCTTTACATCTGCAATCCTAACACCATGGTTTCAACTCAAAGATTCTAATGCTTGTAATTAATAACATCAATAACAGGGCATTTGGTCTAGTGGTATGATTCTCGCTTTGGTGCGAGAGGTCCCGAAGTTCGATTCTCGAATGCCCCCATTGACTTTTGGATCTCTGTTTAAAATGCAAGCTCAAAACTATCATGGAGAATAAACCTGTTTTACTGCATTAGTTGTGAACAACTCATGTTCAACAACTATATATTCATTTCCTTCAGTTTCTCAAACAATTTCATTGGTTGAGAATCGCTATGTACCTTGGCTTTTCGAAGAAAACACTTTCTGGAGAATAGCTGAATGCTGCAACTTCTTCAAGAGATAACTGCAGGAGTCAAAAGAACACAGCTTAAAACCAGTATTCAAGTTCAAGAAACAGCTAAGCATTAACTGATTTATGTCAACAAGGCAATGTTTCACGCCCATTATATAAGTCTTTTAACCAATAAATTTCAAGCAGTGTAAACCGCCATGCATTTTGTAAGGTGCCAGATTCATCAAGATTCGTATCAGAGGAGTTACACTAGGAAATGCTAGAAATCCAAATGCAAATAACACAAACAACTCCTACAGAGGAATATTCAATGGGGAACATCTAGCATTAGGCCTCAAGAATTACTGATGAAATCAAGCAGCATTTCATTCAAGTTACATTTGAATCTGCAGATTCAAACAGACCCTAACAGCATGGTTTCAACTCAAAGATTCTAATGCTTGTAATGGATAACATCTATAACAGGGCATTTGGTCTAGTGGTATGATTCTCGCTTTGGTGCGAGAGGTCCCGAAGTTCGATTCTCGAATGCCCCTTTGATATTTTTACTTTATAATGTTTCCAAACCAAACTGAAAGAACTTTCAGTATTTTAGTTTCACTGCAGATCATATAACTCAAAACCGTCAAAATGAATGAATTTATAATTCAGGTACTGGTTTTTAAACAGTGAAAACAGAAAAGCAGCTAAGGTAAAAATGAGTCATGATAACAGACTGGAGCAGCATATCATAGATTTCTACAAGAGACAACTAAGACTGAAATATTTGTTTATTCATTTCAGTTCAAAAGATCTAAAATTAGGTCCAACTAAAGACTGAAATATTTGTTTAACAAAAGTCAACTTAGGGAACGAGATCAAAATATGACCAGATCTTCAACATTGTAACTAAACTGCCAAACAACAGGGCATTTGGTCTAGTGGTATGATTCTCGCTTAGGGTGCGAGAGGTCCCGAGTTCAATTCTCGGAATGCCCCCCCATTGACTTTTTAGTAAACCTTATGTTTCAAATGTCAGCAGATAGATATCATAAAACAAACTCTGCTTTAGAGCACATGCATTTATCTTCACGATTAGAAAGGCTATTTTAGATTCTCACTACCAATTTTGGTATAAATGCAAGTAAGAGAACGAGAATCACAGTGTACCTTGGCTTTCACATCCACTGACTCACATGTGCAGCGAGAAAACACTTTCTGGATAGCGGATTGATCAGGAGAATTAATAGCTGAATGCTGCTAAATTTCTCCAAGAGACCACTGTGGAAAGTGAAAAGAAAAGAAGCCTAAAACCAGTGTCTACGTTTCAAGAACGGTTATGCATTGAATGGATAACAATAGGGCATTTGGTCTAGTGGTATGATTCTCGCTTTGGGTGCGAGAGGTCCCGAGTTCGATTCTCGGAATGCCCCCATTAACTTTTTCTTGGTGAATGTGTTAAAACAAATCTGAAACATGTGTGACTAAAGAGGGTTCTTTCTTTAACTTTTCAATGGATTCTTTTGGAGTCCAGTCAAATCATAAGACTAGAAGATCATAAGCAATCAAACAACGATAGAGCTTTCAAACGAGTGATGTAAACATCCAATTGGAAAATTAAGGACAAGATACCTATCCTCTTCTAATGATTATACGTGTGATTTTTCCATTACAAACCAAAAATTCACCTTCTAAAGAAAATGCAAGTGTCTGAAATTTCAGTTGGAAGAAATCTCGTAGAATAGATCTAGGAATATCCTATTCAGACTAAATTATTTGGTTCTACTGTACATTCACCTAACATTTCAACAATATTCTATTACAGACAATCCACCTTTGCTACTAAGCCTTATAAAGTCAACTAAAGATCTAGATCTGAAATGTAGTTTTCTTTTTAAATTATCTAAGCAGTAAATAATTTCTCACCAGATCATGAATCAAATGAAAGAGTCTAAATACACCAATTGTATGTTGCCAGCTATATGAAGAAAACCCTCAACAGGGAAAGTTAGGCATCTAGAATAATTTCCATCGTAATAACATTAATTTAACAGGAAGTATTATTTAAAGACCTATAGGGGCTTATGAAAGTTAGTTAATAACCAAAAAGATTAATATAGTGATATGATCAACTAAAATGTTGGACAAACAAGATCATAAATAATGACCGGATGGATTTCATAAGGTTGGTCTAAAAGCGAATTTAAAAATATAAAACAAGAGAAACTATTGTCTTCTGAGTTCTGATGTGAAAAAATTGCACTAGGTTTCAACAAATGACCATTTGCTCTAGAACTTTATACCAAATGTTTTAAGGCAAACTAAAAAAGCAGTTACAGACTGTAGCATACCTTTGCATGTCATCTGCCATCACTGCCATTAATTAATGAGTTTCCGCAATGGAACGCAGAACATTAATGACTTCCCTCGCATTTCAGGGGCACTGAGTTAGAAACGCCAACAATGATTTTAACATTTCAACAAACTAAAGGACAAGAACCTCGTCCATTTTAAGGAAAGCAAACTCTTCAACCACAAAACACCTCTCTTCTGCAAATTCATCCAGAAAACATGAGACAAAACTTTTACTAGCTTTGTGAAACTAAATTCTTCAAAATCAAACCACATCAAATGGGTAAAACAATATGCAAATTTCACTGAAAACAAAACTTCTTTTACAGGGTTTTAAGAATCAAGAACTGAAACCATTTTAATGAGCTAGAAAAGCACATGCAATTATAAAGAATATGAGTATCCTTCTGGTTGCAACAGCTACCTAGCCTGATTCTTGAAATCTTTTCTTTAAATCTACATTCTAGAAGAAACCTGAAAGTATTTATCTTAATGGTGTCACTTGAACAATATACATTTTTCCATTGTATTGTTCATGAAGATGAAGAAGAACAACGATCCAAAAACTGTTCTTTCAAGAAAAGGGCAACGGAACAAAGAGAATGTATAGGTGAAAAACACCAATAACCGGGCATTTGGTCTAGTGGTATGATTCTCGCTTTGGGTGCGAGAGGTCCCGAGTTCGATTCTCGGAATGCCCCTTTGACTTTTTGTAAAAGAAATTTTATAAAACTTCTGGCTAAATATGTGATCCTATTATAAATTAGTAATTACGATATATATCTTTATATATACAGAAATGAAGCATTTATTTTTCATTCAATATTTTGGTGTTACTTTATCGAATTACATACAAAAAATCATTTGCATACTTCCATATGTATTCAATAGACACAAAATGTATTAGATAATCTCATAAAAATAGATGAAATTCAAATCTATAAAATTTTAGTTAGTACATGATATTATGAAATAAAATATTTTCTTCTTTTAAATAAAAATATTTTTAAAAATACGAGTCTAAAAAAAATTTTCAAAAACAAATAATTCTATAAATTAATAAATTATCATGGTCCTAATATTATTAATTTATAGAATTTTTACTGTAGATCTAAATTACACTTAATGGAACTAAATCAACACCGGGCATTTGGTCTAGTGGTATGATTCTCGCTTTGGGTGCGAGAGGTCCCGAGTTCGATTCTCGGAATGCCCCCATTAACTTTTTGTAACACATGTTCTAAAGGCCCACTTAAAATTGTTTAGAATATAATCTTGATTTAATCCTAGATGGTTTAACAGTTATTGTCCAACAACTGTAGATGATATGTTCCTCTTTCATTTCAGCAAGAGAGAAAGAAAACTTAAACTATAAGTTTCATCATTGAGCACATATTACAAAGAAAAAGAATAGCATACCGCTGCATCATGTCCAATTTCAAAGGCCATCACAATTTTTGAGCTGCCAGATGCATCAAGTTTGAGCTGCAAAAACAGCACAAGAATCGTGATTAAGCATCAAACATCAAGGCAAATAAAGAAAATAGAGGGCATAAACATCAGTGAAGCAGATAATGAAAAGACTGGAAATACTAAACTTCAAATTTCCAAACTCATATAGTATAAAATCCTGTAGAATGAAAAGTAGTGAAATATTTTCCTTTCTCAGCAAAAGATTGAAAGCATTAAACATCAGGGCATTTGGTCTAGTGGTATGATTCTCGCTTTGGGTGCGAGAGGTCCCGAGTTCGATTCTCGGAATGCCCCCATTGACTTTTTGGATCTCTGTTTATAATGCAAGCTCAAAACTATCATGTAGAATAAACCTGTTTTTGTTGCATCAGTTGTCAACAGCTCATGCTCAATAAACTATGCATTCATTTCTTTTCAGTTTTTGGAGACAGTAAATTAGAAAACAATTTCATGGGTTGAGAACACACTTGGCTCCGAAAGAAAACACTTTCTGGAGAACATGTTATACAAAGAACATCGCTAGCTGAATGCTGCAACTTTTTCAAGAGATAACTAAAAGAACACAGCTTAAAACCAGTATTCAAGTTTAAAGAACAGCTATGCATTAACTGGTGATGTCAACAAGGCAATGTATCATGTTCATTATACAAGTCCTTTTAACAAGTAAGTTTAAAGCAGTGAAAACCGTCAAGCATTTTGTGTGCAGATTCATCAAGATCTGTATCAGAGGACTTACACTAGAATATGCTACAAATCCAAATGCAAAAAGAAAAACAACTCCTACAGAGAAATATTCAATGGGGAACATCTAGCACAAGGCCTCAAAATTACTGATGAAATCAAGCAGCATTTCATTCAAGTTACATTTGAATCTGCAGATTCAAACAGACCCTAACAGCATGGTTTCAACTCAAAGATTCTAATGCTTGTAATGGATAACATCTATAACAGGGCATTTGGTCTAGTGGTATGATTCTGCTTTGGGTGCGAGAGGTCCCGAAGTTCGATTCTCGAATGCCCCTTTGATATTTTTACTTTATAATGTTTCCAAACCAAACTGAAAGAACTTTCAGTATTTTAGTTTCACTGCAGATCATATAACTCAAAACCGTCAAAATGAATGAATTTATAATTCAGGTACTGGTTTTAAACAGTGAAAACAGAAAAGCAGCTAAGGTAAAATGAGTCATGATAACAGACTGGAGCAGCATATCATAGATTTCTACAAGAGACAACTAAGACTGAAATATTTGTTTATTCATTTCAGTTCAAAAGATCTAAAATTAGGTCCAACTAAAGACTGAAATATTTGTTTAACAAAAGTCAACTTAGGGAACGAGATCAAAATATGACCAGATCTTCAACATTGTAACTAAACTGCCAAACAACAGGGCATTTGGTCTAGTGGTATGATTCTCGCTTAGGGTGCGAGAGGTCCCGAGTTCGATTCTCGAATGCCCCATTGACTTTTGGATCTCTGTTTATAATGCAAGCTCAAAACTATCATGTAGAATAAACCTGTTTTGTTGCATCAGTTGTCAACAGCTCATGCTCAATAAACTATGCATTCATTTCTTTTCAGTTTTGGAGACAGTAAATTAGAAAACAATTTCATGGGTTGAGAACACACTTGGCTCCGAAAGAAAACACTTTCTGGAGAACATGTTATACAAAGAACATCGCTAGCTGAATGCTGCAACTTTTTCAAGAGATAACTAAAAGAACACAGCTTAAAACCAGTATTCAAGTTTAAAGAACAGCTATGCATTAACTGGTGATGTCAACAAGGCAATGTATCATGTTCATTATACAAGTCCTTTTAACAAGTAAGTTTAAAGCAGTGAAAACCGTCAAGCATTTTGTGTGCAGATTCATCAAGATCTGTATCAGAGGACTTACACTAGAATATGCTACAAATCCAAATGCAAAAAAAGAAAAACAACTCCTACAGAGAAATATTCAATGGGGAACATCTAGCACAAGGCCTCAAAAATTACTGATGAAATCAAGCAGCAATATGATTCTATTTACATCTGAAACTGCGGATTCAAGCAGATCCTAACTTCATGGTTTCAACTCAAAGATTCTAATGCTCGAAGTGGATAACAACAATAACAGGGCATTTGGTCTAGTGGTATGATTCTCGCTTTGGGTGCGAGAGGTCCCGAGTTCGATTCTCGGAATGCCCCCATTATTTTTTCTTGGTGAATGTGTTAAAACAAATCTGAAACATGTGTGACTAAAGAGGGTTCTTTCTTTAACTTTTCAATGGATTCTTTTGGCATATTGTATGCGGTAATGGTCAGTAACCAAAAATTTGGAATCAAGTCAAATCATAAGACTAGAAGATCATAAGCAATCAAACAACGATAGAGCTTTCAAACGAGTGATGTAAACATCCAATTGGAAAATTAAGGACAAGAATACCATCATTTTCTAATAATTATATAGCTATGTTTTCCATTGCAAACCAAAAATTTATTTTCTAAAGAAAATGCAAATCATGTCTGAATTTTCAGTTGGAAAAAGTCACATAGAATAGATTAAGGAATTTCCTATTCAGGCTAAATTATTAAGTTTAAGTATAGAGTGGCCTAACATTACAACAATATATTCAATTATAGACAATCCACCTTTGCTACTAACCCTTATAAAGTCAACTAATAGATCTAGATCTAAAATGTAGCTTTCTTTTTAATTATCTATATAAAATAATTCTCACCAGATTCATGAATTAAATAAAAGAGTGTGAAATGTTGCCAGCTATATGAAGAATAAACCCTCAAGAGGAAAAGCTAGGCATCTAGAGTAACTTCCATTGTAATAACAGTAATTTATCAGGAACTATTTTTATTTTAAGACTTTTAATGCGAAATGTTTAAGTCAAACTTAAAATTGTTTCCAACTGAAGCATACCTTTGCACGACTGAGATTAATTAATCAGCACAGAACATTAATGACTTCCCTCGCATTTCAGGGCACTAAACTAGAAACGCCACTAAACAATGACTAACATTGTAACAAACAAAAGGACAAGACCCTTAGCCATTTTAACTAAGCAAACACTTCAACAACAAAACACCTCCCTTCTACAGATTCATTGAGAAAACATAAGTCGATACTTATACTGGCATTCAACTAGAATTTTCAAATCGAACCACAGCAATGAGGCAAAAATCATCTGTAGTTGTCAATGAAAAACAAAACAAAATTGCAGGAAGATACAGAATCAAGAACTGAAACTTTTAAAGATCTACAAAGCATATGCAATTATCAAGGATATTGTTTTCAATCTGGTTGCAAAAGCTACCTATCCTGGTTCTTGAAATCAGGTAAATTTCTTTAAATCTACATTCTACAAGAAACCTGAAAATAATCATCTTAATAGTATGACACTTAAATAATGTAACATTTCCATTGTATTGTTGAGGAAGAACTACGAACCAATAACTGTTCTTTCAAGAAAAGGGCAATGGAACGAAGATAAAGTTTAGGTGAAAACACCAATAACCGGGCATTTGGTCTAGTGGTATGATTCTCGCTTTGGTGCGAGAGGTCGAGTTCGATTCTCGAATGCCCCATTAACTTTTTGTAAAAGAAATGTTCAAAATGCGAGCTAACATTTCATCAATAATGAATTATAGACAGTCAAATTTTACTATCCTTGAAAGTCAACTTATAGAACTAAATCTAAAATGATGCTTAATGGAACTAAATCAACACCGGCATTTGGTCTAGTGGTATGATTCTCGCTTTGGGTCGAGAGGTCCCGAGTTCGATTCGGAATGCCCCATTGACTTTTTAGTAAACCTTATGTTTCAAATGTCAGCAGATAGATATCATAAAACAAACTCTGCTTTAGAGCACATGCATTTATCTTCACGATTAGAAAGGCTATTTTAGATTCTCACTACCAATTTTGGTATAAATGCAAGTAAGAGAACGAGAATCACAGTGTACCTTGGCTTTCACATCCACTGACTCACATGTGCAGCGAGAAAACACTTTCTGGAGAACATGTTATACAAAGAACATCGCTAGCTGAATGCTGCAACTTTTTCAAGAGATAACTAAAAGAACACAGCTTAAAACCAGTATTCAAGTTTAAAGAACAGCTATGCATTAACTGGTGATGTCAACAAGGCAATGTATCATGTTCATTATACAAGTCCTTTTAACAAGTAAGTTTAAAGCAGTGAAAACCGCCAAGCATTTTGTGTGCAGATTCATCAAGATCTGTATCAGAGGACTTACACTAGAATATGCTACAAATCCAAATGCAAAAAGAAAAACAACTCCTACAGAGGAATATTCAATGGGGAACATCTAGCACAAGGCCTCAAAAATTACTGATGAAATCAAGCAGCATTTCATTCAAGTTACATTTGAATCTGCAGATTCAAACAGACCCTAACAGCATGGTTTCAACTCAAAGATTCTAATGCTCGAAGTGGATAACAACAATAACAGGGCATTTGGTCTAGTGGTATGATTCTCGCTTTGTGCGAGAGGTCCCGAAGTTCGATTCTCGAATGCCCCATTGACTTTTGGATCTCTGTTTATAATGCAAGCTCAAAACTATCATGTAGAATAAACCTGTTTTGTTGCATCAGTTGTCAACAGCTCATGCTCAATAAACTATGCATTCATTTCTTTTCAGTTTTGGAGACAGTAAATTAGAAAACAATTTCATGGGTTGAGAACACACTTGGCTCAAAGAAAACACTTTCTGGAGAACATGTTATACAAAGAACATCGCTAGCTGAATGCTGCAACTTTTTCAAGAGATAACTGCAGGAGTCAAAAGAACACAGCTTAAAACCAGTATTCAAGTTTAAAGAACAGCTATGCATTAACTGGTGATGTCAACAAGGCAATGTATCATGTTCATTATACAAGTCCTTTTAACAAGTAAGTTTAAAGCAGTGAAAACCGTCAAGCATTTTGTGTGCAGATTCATCAAGATTCGTATCAGAGGAGTTACACTAGGAAATGCTAGAAATCCAAATGCAAAAAGAAAAACAACTCCTACAGAGGAATATTCAATGGGGAACATCTAGCACAAGGCCTCAAAAATTACTGATGAAATCAAGCAGCATTTCATTCAAGTTACATTTGAATCTGCAGATTCAAACAGACCCTAACAGCATGGTTTCAACTCAAAGATTCTAATGCTTGTAATGGATAACATCTATAACAGGGCATTTGGTCTAGTGGTATGATTCTCGCTTTGTGCGAGAGGTCCCGAGTTCGATTCTCGGAATGCCCCCATTATTTTTTTCTTGGTGAATGTGTTAAAACAAAACTGAAATATGTATGACTAAAGATGGTTATTTATTTTACTTTTCAATGGATTCTTTTGGCATATTGTATGCGGTAATGGTCAGTAACCAAAAATTTGGAATCAAGTCAAATCATAAGACAAACAAGGTCATAAGCAATCCAACTGCGGGAGAGCTTTCAAATAATGGATGTAAACAGCCAATTGAAAAAATTAGGACACGATGAGAATCCTCTTCTAATGGTTATATACATGTGTTCTTCCACTGCAAACCAAAAATTCAGTTTCTAAAGAAAATGCAAGTAATCATGTCTGAAATTTAAGTTGGAAGAAGTCTCTCATATAATAGATCTAAGAATTTCCTGTTCAAACTAAATTATTTAGATAAGTATACATTGACCTAACATTTCAATAATATCCAATTACAGACTACTACTAAGCCTTATAAAGTCAACTAATAGATCTAGATCTGAATTATAGCATTCTTTTTAATTATCTATATAAAATAATTCTCACCAGATTCATGAATTAAATAAAAGAGTGTGAAATGTTGCCAGCTATATGAAGAACAAACCCTCAAGAGGAAAAGTTAGGCATCTAGAATAATTTCCATCGTATAACAGTAATTTAGCAGGAACTATTGACTTCTAGGGGATTATCATAAATAGTTAATAACCAAAAAGATTAATATAGAGATTAATATAGCGATATGATCAACACAAATGCTAGACATACAAGATCATAAAGAATCAAATAACTGAAGGGCTTTCATAAGGTTAGTCTAAAAGCAAACTGAAAAATGTAGGACAAGAGGACTGTTCTCTTCTGATATTAAAAATTTGCAGACTAGATTTCAACAAATGACCAATATTTATCCGGACTATATTTGTATTTTTTTAATGATGAGAAATTATTTGAAATACTCCTATTGAAACTGCTCTAAGAATTTTAATGCAAAATGTTTAAAGGCAAACTTAAAAAGCAGTTTGAGACGGAAGCATACCTTTGCACGACTGAGATTAATTAATCAGCACAGAACATTAATGACTTCACTAGCATTGCAGGGGCACTAAATTAGAAACGCCGCTTAAAAATTGACTTTAAGATTGCAACAAACAAAAGGACAAGACCCTTACCCATTTTAAGTTTTTAACTTAGCAATCAATTCAACAACAAAAAACCTCCCTTCTACAGATTCATTGAGAAAACATAAGTCGATACTTATACTGGCATTCAACTAGAATTTTCAAATCGAACCACAGCAATGAGGCAAAAATCATCTGTAGTTGTCAATGAAAAACAAAACAAAATTGCAGGAAGATACAGAATCAAGAACTGAAACTTTTAAAGATCTACAAAGCATATGCAATTATCAAGGATATTGTTTTCAATCTGGTTGCAAAAGCTACCTATCCTGGTTCTTGAAATCTGAAACTAATCATCTTAATAATTTGACACTTAAGGAAGAAAAACTACGAATCAATAACTGTTCTTTCAAGAAAAGGGCAATGAAAACAAAGATAAAGTTTAGGTGAAAACACATAAACGGGCATTTGGTCTAGTGGTATGATTCTCGCTTTGTGCGAGAGGTCCCGAAGTTCGATTCTCGGAATGCCCCATTGACTTTTGGATCTCTGTTTATAATGCAAGCTCAAAACTATCATGTAGAATAAACCTGTTTTGTTGCATCAGTTGTCAACAGCTCATGCTCAATAAACTATGCATTCATTTCTTTTCAGTTTTGGAGACAGTAAATTAGAAAACAATTTCATGGGTTGAGAACACACTTGGCTCGAAGAAAACACTTTCTGGAGAACATGTTATACAAAGAACATCGCTAGCTGAATGCTGCAACTTTTTCAAGAGATAACTGCAGGAGTCAAAAGAACACAGCTTAAAACCAGTATTCAAGTTCAAGAAACAGCTAAGCATTAACTGATTTATGTCAACAAGGCAATGTTTCACGCCCATTATATAAGTCTTTTAACCAATAAATTTCAAGCAGTGTAAACCGCCATGCATTTTTGTAAGGTGCCAGATTCATCAAGATCTGTATCAGAGGACTTACACTAGAATATGCTACAAATCCAAATGCAAATAACACAAACAACTCCTACAGAGAAATATTCAATGGGGAACATCTAGCACAAGGCCTCAAAAATTACTGATGAAATCAAGCAGCAATATGATTCTATTTACATCTGAAACTGCAGTTCAAGCAGATCCTAACTTCATGGTTTCAACTCAAAGATTCTGAAATGTTGCCAGCTATATGAAGAACAAACCCTCAAGAGGAAAAGTTAGGCATCTAGAATAATTTCCATCGTATAACAGTAATTTAGCAGGAACTATTGACTTCTAGGGATTATCATAAATAGTTAATAACCAAAAGATTAATATAGAGATTAATATAGCGATATGATCAACACAAATGCTAGACATACAAGATCATAAAGAATCAAATAACTGAAGGGCTTTCATAAGGTTAGTCTAAAAGCAAACTGAAAAATGTAGGACAAGAGGACTGTTCTCTTCTGATATTAAAAATTTGCAGACTAGATTTCAACAAATGACCAATATTTATCCGGACTATATTTGTATTTTTTTAATGATGAGAAATTATTTGAAATACTCCTATTGAAACTGCTCTAAGAATTTTAATGCAAAATGTTTAAAGGCAAACTTAAAAAGCAGTTTGAGACGGAAGCATACCTTTGCACGACTGAGATTAATTAATCAGCACAGAACATTAATGACTTCACTAGCATTGCAGGGGCACTAAATTAGAAACGCCGCTTAAAAATTGACTTTAAGATTGCAACAAACAAAAGGACAAGACCCTTACCCATTTTAAGTTTTTAACTTAGCAATCAATTCAACAACAAAAAACCTCCCTTCTACAGATTCATTGAGAAAACATAAGTCGATACTTATACTGGCATTCAACTAGAATTTTCAAATCGAACCACAGCAATGAGGCAAAAATCATCTGTAGTTGTCAATGAAAAACAAAAACAAAAATTGCAGGAAGATACAGAATCAAGAACTGAAACTTTTAAAGATCTACAAAGCATATGCAATTATCAAGGATATTGTTTTCAATCTGGTTGCAAAAGCTACCTATCCTGGTTCTTGAAATCTGAAACTAATCATCTTAATAATTTGACACTTAAGGAAGAAAAACTACGAATCAATAACTGTTCTTTCAAGAAAAGGGCAATGAAACAAAGATAAAGTTTAGGTGAGAAACACCAATAACCGGGCATTTGGTCTAGTGGTATGATTCTCGCTTTGGGTGCGAGAGGTCCCGAGTTCGATTCTCGGAATGCCCCTTTGATTTTTTTTGTAAAATAAATGTTCAAAATGCCAGCTAACATTTCATCAATAATGAATTACAGACCATCAAATTTTAGTATCAAGCCTTGAAAGTCAACTTATAAACTAAATCAAGATGCTTAATGGAACTAAATCAACACCGGACATTTGGTCTAGTGGTATGATTCTCGCTTTGGGTGCGAGAGGTCCCGAGTTCGATTCTCGGAATGCCCCTTTGACTTTTTTGTAAAAGAAATGTTCAAAATGCCAGCTAACAATTCATTAAGAATGAACTACAGGCAATCAAATTTTACTATCAAGCCTTGAAAGTCAACTTATAAAACTATATCTAAAATGATGTTTAATGGAACTAAATCAACACCGGGCATTTGGTCTAGTGGTATGATTCTCGCTTTGGGTGCGAGAGGTCCCGAGTTCGATTCTCGGAATGCCCCTTTGATTTTTTTGTAAAATAAATGATCAAAATGCTAACTAACATTTCATCAATAATGAATTACAGACCATCAAATTTTAGTATCAAACCTTGAAAGTCAACTTATACACTAAATCAAAATGATGCTTAATGGAACTAAATCAACCCGGGCATTTGGTCTAGTGGTATGATTCTCGCTTTGGGTGCGAGAGGTCCCGAGTTCGATTCTCGGAATGCCCCCTTTGACTTTTTTTGTAAAAGAAATGTTCAAAATGCCAGCTAACATTTCATTAAGAAGAACTACAGACAATCAAATTTTACTATAAAGCCTTGAAAGTCAACTTATAGAACTATATCTAAAATGATGTTTAATGGAACTAAATCAACATCGGGCATTTGGTCTAGTGGTATGATTCTCGCTTTGGGTGCGAGAGGTCCCGAGTTCGATTCTCGGAATGCCCCTTTGATTTTTTTGTAAAATAAATGTTCAAAATGCCAGCTAACATTTCATCAATAATTTAGAATCAAATTTTAGTATCAAGCCTTGAAAGTCAACTTATAAAACTAGATCAAAATGATGCTTGATGGAACTAAATCAACACCGGGCATTTGGTCTAGTGGTATGATTCTCGCTTTGGGTGCGAGAGGTCCCGAGTTCGATTCTCGGAATGCCCCCCATTTGACTTTTTGTAACACAAATGTTCTAAGGGCCTGCTTAAAATTGTTTAGAATTTAATCTTGGTTTAATCCTAGATGGTATAACAGTTATTGTCCAACAACTGTAGATAATATGTTCCTCTTTCATTTCAGCAAGAGAGAAAGAAAACTTAAACTATAAGTTTCATCATTGAGCACATATTACAAAGAAAAAGAATAGCATACCGCTGCATCATGTCCAATTTCAATATGTCTTTTAACCAGAACACTTCATACGGTGAAGGCCATCACAATTTCTGAGCTGCCAGATGCATCAAGTTTGAGCTGCAAAAACAGCACAAGAATCATGATTAAGCACCAAACATCAGGGCAATAAAGAAATTAGATAGCATAAACATCAGTGAGGCAGATAATGAAAAGACTGGAAACACTAAACTTCAAATTTCAAAATCAATTCCTTTCTCAGCAAAAGATTGTAGACACTACAAATCAGGGCATTTGGTCTAGTGGTATGATTCTCGCTTTGGGTGCGAGAGATCCCGAGTTCGATTCTCGGAATGCCCCTTTTACATTTTTAGTAAATGTGCATGCATAGAACAAACTAAGATATGGATGACCAAACAAGAATATTTTTTTTCTGCTTCATTGCAAGCCATACATTTCAAATGCAGTTCCAGCTATACAAATTATAAACATGGATTCAGGACTAGCTTTGAGATAGTGTAAAGCCTAAAAAAGCTAGAGTGTGAAATCCAGCGGTTTTCAGTATATTGATAGGATCTCCGCCAAGGCTGGAATAAAGGAACTGAAAAAGATTGCACCCTTGAGAAGGTTCAACTCTTGATACCTTTTGTAAATGCAAATATCTTTTACTTAAAACTGCTGCAAATGTTCTTGGAAATTTCAGGTGGAAACTTGTGGAGATTGATGCTGATCTGCCAAAATTAACCTTCGAGACAAAGCGTGTTATGTCACTCATAAATCCCGCAGATACTTACATGGTAAACTTCGAAGTCTTGAAGGTTTTCTCATAACATTCTTCCAAACTTGAGGGTTTCTCATTACATTCTTCAAAAACATGCAATGTTCTAGGACCTTAACATAGGAACAGCACTATGGCTTGCTGCTCGAGGTGATGGTTGGATTCAGGAAGAAAGTGACAACCAAGAAGATAGCCAACAAATTAGATATAAGTCTGATGCTAGAATATTGCTTGTTGGCGCTGGTGCTGATGAACAATGTGCTGGTTATGGTAGACATAGAACAAAATATCGAAATGGGAGGTATGTATATAAATATCTCTGCAATGTTTTCTTCTATATATGTAAACGAATAACAAACTCATCTTTGTTAATTTCTTCAGCTGGACTGCCTTGGATCAAGAAATGAAATTGGATATGCAGAGAATCTGGAAAAGAAATTTGGGTCGAGATGATCGATGCATTGCGGATAATGGTAAAGAGGTATATGTGAGCGACATGAATAGAAACTCAAATCTTTTCTCTTTG
>CM028689.1:3190696-3204104 GCA_016771965.1 Brassica carinata | reverse complement strand
AGATGATGCAAGGTGGAATTTCCATGAATCAAAACATGATGACTGGTCTCGGTCAAGGAAATGTCTCATCTGGAACAGGTGGAATGATGCCTACTCCAGGAGTTGGCCAACAGGCGCAATCAGGAATACAACAACTTGGTGGCAGCAACAGTTCAGCTCCTAATATGCAGCAGTTGTCACAGCCATCATCAGGGGCTCTGCAGCCTTCGCAATCCAAATACGTAAAAGTCTGGGAGGTAATATCAGTTCACCTTGTCTGAAATAGCAGCGGGTGGTCTGATGATAATGTAACTTAAACATTTTCTGATTCATGTAGGGAAATTTATCTGGGCAAAGACAAGGGCAGCCTGTTCTTATCACCAGACTTGAGGTATGTTTAGGGCATTGACTATCACCCCCATGGGCTCATCTTTCCCGCTTTATGTAAATTGTGGGATCACATGCTTGCTTAATGCTTTATCACATCTTTCTTTTCCAGAGATCTGTTAACTTGTTGTGTTGCTCCTAGCAAATTGTAATGTTTTTGCTTATATTTGACAGGGTTACCGAAATGCTTCAGCCTCTGATTCGTAAGTTCATAACTAACTGAAATATGAAAATTGCTTTCTTACCCTTATCCAGACAAGTTCCATTAGCAGTCTACCTTCACCTTGGGAAATGATTGTAGCTGCTAAAGCAGTTTTTGCTTTTTCTTCTTTTTTTCCCGTCTCCCCAGGTTGGCAGCAAACTGGCCACCAACCATGCAGATTGTTCGTCTCATATCCCAGGATCATATGAATAACAAGTACTATTCTCTTGCTTTAACTTTTAATTGGAATATACTGTTTTCGTATCTCTAATTTTTTCCATCTGCCTTTGCATCAGGCAATATGTTGGCAAAGCTGACTTCCTTGTGTTTCGAGCCATGAGTCAGCACGGGTTCTTAGGACAACTTCAGGATAAGAAGCTTGTAAGTTTTGTTGATATTTTATGCCAGTTATTTCCTTTTTCTAAATATTTCACTCTCGTTGTTTCGAACTTGATAGCAATATGATGGCTGGCTACTGGTTTAATTGATATCTGTATATAAGTTGTACGGGAAATCTATCAATGTTTTCACCGTACTCGTTACGACTACTAAACTTGTAGCCTTGTTTTGATTGCTTATTCTTGTACCTTGTTTTTTATGATAACTATGTCTGCCTCTGAATTGCAGTGTGCAGTCATCCAGCTGCCGTCACAGACGCTGCTTCTCTCTGTCTCTGACAAGGCTTGCCGCTTGATTGGAATGCTTTTTCCAGGGGTAAGTAAGCACCAAGTAAGATACCTATAGATGTTTTCACTTCACATGTATCCATTAGCTAGTGTTTCTTGAATTTTTACTTCCAAACTGATTGCTAAAGGAGCCTGTCTAATCCATCATGCATCACTGCTCTCTACATATCGGTTTGATTTAAAGAAATGCAGTCAGTACTCACTGAATCGTTAGCTCCTTTGATGGTTGTATCAGGATATGGTCGTGTTTAAGCCGCAAATTACAAATCAGCAACAGCAGCAGCACCAACAACAACAGCAGCAGCAGCAACAACAAATCCAGCAGCAGCAGCAGCAACAACAGATTCATCAGCAGCAGCAGCAACAACAGATCCAGCAGCAGCAACACCACCAACAGCAACAGCTGCCACAACTCCAGCAACAGCAGCAGCAACATCAATTGTCACAACTCCAACATCATCAGCAGCAACAGCAACAGCAGCATCAGTTATCACAGCTTCAACATCATCAGCAGCAGCAGACTTCGCCTCTGAATCAGATGCAGCAGCAGACTTCGCCGCTGAATCAGATGCAGCAACAGACTTCGCCAATGAATCAGATGTCACAGCAGCAGCCTCAACAGATGGTTGGGTCAGGAGTAATGGGTGGTCAAGCTTTTGCCCAAGGTCCTGTAAGATCACAACAAGGTGGTGGTGGAGGGCAGCCTAACATGCCAGGAGCTGGCTTCATGGGATAATAATGTTAAAAAAAAAAATCTTTTTCAGATTTCTACCTTTTGCTAATTAGTTTTCATCATATAAACACAAATGCTCTCTTCTTGGTCTAACTCGATATAGACCATATGGTTTTAGACTTCTGTTTAGCTGGTATCTTTTGTCTCTGCCTGAAAAATGGCATCCTATTGTGGGTCTGACCATTACCTAAGCCACCAAAGCTATTATTGTTTTTGGCTAGAGAAATTTATATATATATATTTATAAAAAAGTGAGGTTTGCTTTTTTTTTGGTTATGACGTCATATTTAGCACTCAAAATCAAGAACCTCTTAATAGTCGATGTTTATCAAATTGACAAGGAAATAGAAGATCAAAACCATATTTACTAACGGTCGTGATTGGATTTCAAGTTTGTTTGCAGATATGAAAGATGCATGTTCAATAATATCAATCAGTAATTCTTTTAAAAAATTTGCAAAGGTTTATGGTTTATCAAGTCAAAATTACATTATTTGTCAAACTAGGATTTAAATGTCTCAAATAAACCTTTTAAATGCATCTTTATTATCATTTTTTGTTTCATTATGCTTTAACGGCTAGAATTATAGATCCCATTCCAATTAGGCATTTAGTATTTGCTCACATATCACTATCCTAGCTAGCTCCATCTGAACTTTAGATTCTGAAGTAAAACACAAAACATGCTTCTTATGTTGTAGCCTTGTTGCCTTTTTTTTGGTATCTGTCTATCAGATTCCTTTTGTTTTGCTCCGTTAAATTCACCATTTGAATTTGAACTGTTACTATTTGAAAAATAAGCAGCTAGACCAAAATTATTGATAAGTTGTCTTAGAAAAACAAAGGAAAATGATTGATATTGATAAGACAGAGTAACTATGATGCGCACTAAAACTAAATCGACAACCTTTTTGAATTCAAGACGACAAACACGACTTCTCTTCTCCACTCTTGAGCACACTCCTTGTCCTAAACCAATGTGAGTTTACCTCAGGTGGTAGGTAGGTCCTAATCACGTGGCACATAATAATTTTGATAAAATATGTAAAATCCTTGTACCAATTGTCAAGGCATTATACAAAATTTATCGCAGCCATTAGATTTTTCTGGATCAAATTATGCGAACATAACCAAAGACCCTTTTCTTAAAAGATGTTTCAAGGAAAGAAAATGCTCTGAAAATTTTCTGTGTATTATTGAAGCCCCACAAGCTTGAACTACAAGCGTAATGGCACCCATTAAGTGGGATCAGGAAAAGCAAAGATGCAAATTGATAAACACAAATATTAAAAAAGCCAAAAAGCTGATTTTCAAAGTTTTCCACTCTTTTTATAGCTAATACTTCTCTAAATAGAGACGCTTTAACTCTTTGTGGGTGTGGTTGGTGACTTGGTGGGCTGCATCAATCTTTTAATTTTCCTAAAGGTTTTATTCTCCTAACAATATTATCTATATTATAAATGACAAGTAAAAACCTTTTCAACAACTAATCAAGGCTATCAAGCGTAAAAAGAGTCTAAACAAAATGAACCGTGCATTTTTGCACTACATTTCTCTTTTGTATGATCATGTAACTGCATGTTCCGTATTTGGCGTCGTACGTACTCCGAACATGAGTTATGACGACGGATTTGATAGAAGAAGAAAACGTCCAAAGAAGTAGATGAAGATGATATTAAATATTGGAATTCTCGCATTGGTTACAAAATCGATATATGTTTATTACCTCTAACGTTGTGATAGTGTGTTCAACCAAAAATAAAAAAACGTTGTGATAGTGTGTTGTGGTATCCATAGCTCAATAATCAATATGTATCTTTTGACTTCTTACACATTTCTTGGATTTAATAAAGCGTTACACGTTTCAAAATTCAGACAACTTCACAACTTTAAATGATCACCGTGCGGAGAAAACAAAGCCCTTCAAAGTGCATTTAGACAAACTTTCTTTGGACAAAACAATAACTCAAAGCACCACACAAAAAGCTCATAGTTATCTCCTTATATTAAGGGAATTGAGATCTATCTCACTATACTGCAAAAGACACACTCTCACACACACACACACAATGGTCTCTGCTTCTCCCATTTCTCCTTCTAAGGTCTTCCTCCAGAGTCATTCCATCTTCTCATTCATTTCTTTCTCTTCTCATTCTTAATTAAGTTAGTTCTTGTTTGCAGGAAATTGATCAGAAGTCCGGCGAGAAATGGACGGCGGTAGAACCATCAAGGCCAGCAAAGTGGTGGTACTCCACCTTCCACACCGTCACGGCTATGATCGGGGCGGGAGTTCTCAGCCTCCCTTACGCCATGGCTTACCTTGGATGGTATTTCACTCATCATTTCTGTAAACTTTTTACTTTAAACTATGTTTTAAAACCAAGTAATTACAACATTAGGCCGATAATTTCTTCAGTTTTGTGTGTGTATTTCAACTTTCAAACGATCTTAAAAGCAAACAAAAGGACTACAATTTTGTTTGCCACTATATAAATGTTTAAAACTAAAACATGTAAATAAGTGGAAATTCACGTCACGGATCTTTGTAATATAAGTTGCTCTTTATTTCCGTAATTTTTTAATTGAGAAACAACACCGTAAAAACTTTTCATTACTTTTAGCTGATGATTTTGAACTAGTTGCAATTAAATTCATGTAAAAGAATATCCATATAGAACATGTAAATGAGAAAAGAGAGAAAAACAAGAAGCAAACGCACTATGAGCTGATATGGTGACCTTTTGAAAGTAGTTGTAACTAAACCCAGACATAGGAAGATTCACAGATCATGCAAAACAAATTTCCCTTTAAGATGATTATTTTGAACTAGTTGCATGCAACAACATTCAAAGATAAGAAGATTCAATATATAGGATATGCAAAAAAAACAAATAGCATTTTAAGATGATGATTTTGAACTAGTTGCAACAAATTTCAGATATAAGAAGAGATTAATTGAACATGCAAAAATCAAAAGAAGAATCAATTGTATTTTTGTCTTGTTGGTTTGAAAAATAATAATGTAACTGATATGTGGTGGAAACAGGGGACCAGGGACATTAATGTTGGTACTGACATGGGGACTGACTCTAAACACGATGTGGCAGATGGTACAGCTCCACGAGTGCGTACCGGGAACCCGGTTTGACCGGTATATTGACCTGGGTCGGTACGCTTTCGGCCCAAAACTTGGTCCATGGATCGTCCTCCCACAACAGCTCATCGTCCAGGTCGGGTGCTGCATTGTTTACATGGTGACTGGTGGCAAGTGCATAAAGCAGTTCGTAGATGTCACGTGCTCCACCTGCTCCATGCGCCAGTCTTACTGGATCCTCGCCTTCGGTGGGATCCACTTCCTCCTCTCCCAGCTCCCTAACTTCAACTCCGTCGCTGGCGTCTCCTTGGCTGCCGCCGTTATGTCCCTCAGGTCAGTACTCGCTAACACCTTATCATCATCACGTTATCATTTTGATGCAATACCATATCATTTTTTCTCTAATATTATTATTTTAAAAACCAATACAAGCTATGACCATATCATTTTGTTAGTAGCTTATATATATTTTTCAGTTTTAGAAATTGACATGAATCACATGCATTAACGTGTTGTAACAAAATGTTTGAGCTATATACCATTTTATACAAGCCAAAATCATTGGAATTAGAATTATTTGGTATATGTTATATTTTAAATGAATTGATGAGTAACAACCATTAGTTCAATTAGCGTGGTCATTGAGTGGTTAGCTTTTCTTTTTATCTGTTTTATGTTTACATGTAAATTACTTTGTGTATCAACACAATATTTGAAAGTTTTAGAAATAAATAAATGAATCAAACTTCTAATCGCAAATATATATGAGTTGCTAATAGAAATCAAATATTCTAATTAGTTAAGCAGCGAGAGGTTTAGATTTTGTTATTTTCAGCAGACATTGAAGTAAGTTAAAATAAAGTACATCAACCGATGTACTAGACCAAAGGTTTTGGCCTAGAATGATGCGGTCCACATTATATTTTAGATCAGTGATCCTTACGAAAGTGAACTAGTCGAGACTGATCATACTTTTGTAATATATGTTATGTATATAGCTACTCAACGATAGCGTGGGCAGGAAGTATCGCACATGGAAGACTGCCTGACGTTAGCTACGGTTACAAAGCTACGAGTCCAAGCGAGTCCACGTTCCGAATCTTCAACGCCTTAGGTCAGATCTCATTCGCTTTCGCGGGTCACGCCGTGGCTCTAGAGATCCAAGCAACAATGCCTTCAACTCCTGAGAGACCATCAAAGGTGCCCATGTGGCAAGGAGTGATGGGAGCTTACTTTGTCAACGCCATTTGCTATTTCCCGGTGGCTTTAATCTGCTACTGGGCCTTTGGTCAAGACGTAGACGACAATGTGCTGAATAATCTACAGAGACCAGCTTGGCTTATTGCTTCTGCTAATCTCATGGTTGTTGTTCACGTCATTGGTAGCTACCAAGTGTTTGCTATGCCTGTCTTTGATCTTTTGGAGAGGATGATGGTTACTAAATTCGGTTTTAAGCATGGGGTTGTTCTGAGGTTTTTCACTAGAACTATCTATGTCGGTAAGAACTAATTTTTGTTCATCATGATATGTCTTATTAGGAATCTAGTTATAATTAACTGAATCTTTGTGATTGGAAATGGCAGCGTTTACATTGTTTATTGGAGTGAGTTTCCCCTTCTTTGGAGACCTTCTAGGGTTCTTTGGAGGATTTGGCTTTGCGCCCACTTCCTTCTTTGTAAGTAAACTCTCATAATAATTGGTAAAATAACTACATGCATGCACTTATATGAGCCTATTGTCATGATGAAGATAAGTCATTAATAATTTTGTTATGGATTTATAATGGCGCTGCATGCATGCAGCTCCCAAGTATAATGTGGCTTATAATCAAGAAACCGAAGAGATTCAGCATAACGTGGTTGGTCAATTGGGTAAAAACTATATCTACATTTTTTTTTTCATTCTTATATATAACCTTTTGAAGATGAGCAATGTCTATATCATCGATGTGTCTATCTTTTTTTTTTTTTGTATTGGGCAGATCTCCATCATCGTAGGGGTGTTCATAATGCTGGCCTCAACAATTGGAGGACTGAGGAACATCATAGCGGATTCTTCAACTTATAGGTTCTATGCTTAGTAATGAGTAGAGAACGTATACACTAAATTATCGATCACTGTGTCATCTAATTAAAAGTGTAGTATTAAACCATAAAAAAATGGTCAGGCGTGTCAAGTTAGGGAGAGAACTTTCATCTTATAAATCTGCTCCTTATTCAATAAGACATATATGCTAGTTCAGCATTCATCTTCGATGCCATCCATCAGTCATCCACACTTATCCTGTCATATTTATAGAGCTCTGACGCAAAAGCTGGCTAATCGTCTGGTTTTGATACCAAATCCATAGTCAGTAACAGAATCAGAACAATATCAATGTGGATCTGTCATGTCTCACCACAATGCATTCCATGGTCCAGATTCAAGTGATGTAGAGTCCACTCACATCACTACACTGGTTGAGCTTTTTTGCAATAACTTTGTTCTTTGGTGTTGGTGATATAGTTAAAACCATATTTTAAATCAAATACCATACTGTTTACTTATATCATATGGTTATATGCATTCACATATCAAATCAAACCCCACATGGATTAATTTTTTTAAAGAAGACGAATTTAACCAAAGATTACCAAAACTTTTTTGACCAAAAAAAAATAAATAAAAGATTACCAAAACTTTATTGAAGTCAAATGGCTGTTTGAGCCCCTTTTCATGTTTTTTTTCACGGTAGATAAAACTTTCCCATTAGTTTTGTAATAACTTGTGTAAAACATCTAGTATCAAGATTACATATCTAAATGAAGTATAGATAGCAACGTTCTTCATCGTCATCTTCAGCTCTCCCTACAACCCTGCAATTTTTCACAAAACCAATAGAATAAGACATAAGACCACTGTATAAATGACTGATGATGAATGTAAGAAATATATTATTTATACCAGAAAGAAAGTTTTGTGAAGCATTTAAGCCTGCACAGAAGTAAGAAACGATTGGATGCCAAAGATAATGAAAAGCATTCCTCCAGAAAGAGCAACCTGCGACAACATTTAGACAACCTCAGTTTTAAAGCTTAACGAGTCTTTCTCTCAAAATGGGATCATATAAAGAGAGATACTTACTATTCGTTCGGATATCTGAGACGCTAAGCTCTTTCCTCCAATCACAGCAGCAGTGGTGCACAGTAGTTGTGCCCTGTGTAGCCACAGATTGGTCAGCGAAAATGTTTTCATCCATAAAACTTTGTGATGCAGACACAAAATGATTGAAGTGGTTTTACAGTGAAACTTACACAACTCCACCAAGGACCACCCCAAAAGGGTTTTCATCGGCGGCTAAACCAATTGTAGCAAGCTATTTAAGAAAAGAAGAAAAGATATAGTGAGCATTTGAAGCGTTTAGATTGAATCAATCGAGTAAAGTGAGAGCTAAACCTGACTCTTGTCACCAAATTCACCAAAGAAGTTAATCGAAAATGCCTGCAAGAAGAGAGAGAGAGAGAGAGAGCAAACAAACATGAAACTGATTAAGAAAGGTCCACTGCTTTTGAGAGCATATTCTGAGAAGTTCTTTAGCTTTACCTTGAGAAAAATTGGAGAGAAGAATTGTGTGAGGAATGGCCTTTTCTGTTTTTTGTTCTCATCTTCAACCTACAATGACAAGGGATGGTTTTGTGAGAACATAAAACACGCAGTCTGTGATCTTGGTGTTTTGTTTAGTTCCATACCTTACTGTTGTTATCTTTAGTAGTTTTACCATTAGCCTTCAAATCAGAATCCTATGATGATAAACACACAAGAAAGTCAAAAACGACAAAAGCATTTATCTAAAAATGTGAGAAGTAACGTGAAGAGAGACGAGACAGACCAGTTCTGCTTCCACTTCAGCCAGTTCTTCAGAACCCCTGTCAACAAAAGTAGAATAAGATAACCTGAATATCATCCTCATGAATTCAAAACTTAGAGAAGAAGAAGAAGAGCATTACCCTCCTCCTTCTTTAAAACCGTCCCACAAAGACCATAGGCCAAAACCAAAGAACAACAATGTTGTAATGTGATGGGTCCATTTGCGAGAGATCTGCAAGTGGTGGTTTGATACATCATTTAGTAAAAAGATTCAAGCAAAAAGTATAACAGAAACTAAAACACACCAGATTAGGAGCAGCCCAACCAACGGTAGCAGAGAGGATAGTCATGACCTAAGCAGTAGCAAAAAGACATGAGCTAAAAACCTGGGAGAAAGGTCAGTGAACCCAACAGTCAAAATGACTCAGCAAAAATAAAAATAAAACTTACAATCAGAGCCGAAACACAACCAGCCAACACAAGTCTCCTAGGATAACGCATCGCCAGAATCTAATAAAGTGAAACAAAAGATTAAAGCTTTACAAATCAGGATAACAACAAAAGTATATTACTCTCTGAAGTAACTATAAAAGCTACAAGAAGCTCCTCTGAAACAAATTGCGCAAAAGAACGAAAAAAAAACAGAAACTTTCTCAAAGAACAAAGGATCTCAATAGAAAGTAAGATCCTTTAAACTTTCTAAGCCATTGAATCCTTCAACCTTAAACCCTCCACAACTACAGAAAGCAATCAAACACTTACAGCGGCGGCGAAGAATGTCTTGTCGCCAATCTCGGAAACAAAAGTCATGGCGAGTGACTTCGTAAAACCCTTTTTAAAGAAAAACCCATCAGCCGTTAACTCAGATTAGCTTCCACAACGATACCCAGATAGAAAAAATTCGAGCTTTCTGAGAAAAAAAACAGAGATTCCTTCTTTTTTTACTGTACCTGCAAAACCGAGCTCATGTCTGCCGAATTAGTTTCAACCAGCGAATCAGCAGCTACAATCTCCGAAACCACAGATCTTCTCCGTGTGATAACAGATTCAACGGAGTGATCTACGGCAAAAGAGAGAGAGAGTAGAGAGACGACACTCGCACGGAGGAGAAGAGAGAGCGTGGCCGGAATAAAAAGTTTGTTGAAGTGCACACAAAAGATGATTGCTTTCTTTTTATTTTTATTTTTTTGGGGGATTCATGAGTGAATTTGATTCGGATTCTTTGGACGATGGAGATCGTGCCACGTGGATTGATAGCATCCAACGATTTTGTTTTGTGTGGGACCAAGTAAAACCCAACTTGACTTTAGAAAATGATATCTATATTCGTTTGGTAGCGTTACTGTGGCCGAGTGAAGACTTTTACTGCCTTGATGTATTGTCGCTTCACCACCGATAAAGACGTTACATGGAGAATATAGGTGTTCGTAGCTTGTAAGAGCTGACTAATACTGATTGGAGATTAATAGATTGGCCAATCGCAACTATACTAATCTTCTTTTTTTATTTTGTCAACTCGCAACTATATACTAATATAATCGTTGTGCGAACTATCAAGAGAAGTTGACCAAACTCTTGTTGGAGAGGGCTTGAATCTCGAAAACACATAATTTGATTTGATCCTACTATACTTATTTTAACTCAATTTTATTCCATTCTAAACTTGAAATAATGTTGTTAAGAGCATCTCTAATCATCATGTAGTATATACCCTTGGACGTGACTTAATTCACGAAAGCACGTAAATTGAATTGATTTGATCCTACTATACTTATTTTAACTCAGATTTTATTCAACTCTAAACTCAGTGGTGATATAGTATCTGAAACTCTTGTACAAAATAACGTTGCTAAGAAGGAACATAGTCGAAATTTACAAGTGTTTACTTGTCATTTAGCAAACAAAATTAGAGGTAGACTTGTAGTATTAATGGGCCTAACCATCATGTAATTTAGACGGGCCCAATCATCAAATGAAGCGTTGCATACAAGGAAAAAAAAGAAAGCTAAGATAATTGTTACACACAGAAGGCCCATGAGGGACCATGATTTCACAATTTCAGGTCACCATTTGGCTAGAGTAGACAAACTTTTCAAAAGCCATTTGCCATATGATATGCAAAATGTATGCACAAGTGTGTGTTATTTATACAAGTTTAGAGTAATAGCTCCTTTTTTACTTTCTTAGGTACGTTCTTTAGTTACATAAAGCTTTAATATATGCATGGATTCATAGAATAGATGAAATGTATGAGCTGTTAGTTACTTGAAAGTCATTAGCAAAAGCTAAACTCATTGCCAAAAGTAGCCAAGACTTTACTTAAATAAAGGAGAAAGATGAAAAGTGATGGGATTCTAAACAACATAGATATACTCATAAGCGCCACACTAACCGCATTGAGTTCATAAAACAAAGTTTAATTAACCTTGACACCTAAAGACGATGAATAAACCTCCTCCTCCCCTTAAACCATTTATCTATCTTCTTGTTTCTTTGAAAGAATCTTGCAGTATAAATCTCCTTGGAATCTACAAAACACCACCACAGAACTCACTTTTGTCTTCTCCCTTGACACTCTCTCTGTCTCAGTCTATCTAACGGTCGGAAACTAAAAAATGTGTTCTCACCGTTGCTTTCTTATACTCATCTTCTTCCTAGCTTCACATTCTTCCGTTACTTCAAGAATCTTGCCAGAGATCTCCACAACTACTTCAACTACTCTCGATGTCGCTGACTCCATTCGCAAAACGAAGGATGCGACGTCGTTGTTTCGGTTGAACCAGCAAGAAGAACAGAGTCACTATCCTTCTTCCTCTTCATTTAGCTTGCAGCTTCACTCACGAGCTTCCATCCGAGGAAATGAACACACAGACTACAAGTCTCTCACACTAGCCAGACTCCACCGTGACTCAGCACGAGTCAAATCCCTCATGGCTCGTTTAAATCTAGCCATCAACAACATATCAAAACCAGATCTCAAGCACACAATGTACACCACGGAGCAGGAAGACATCGAAGCTCCTTTAATCTCCGGAACAACTCAAGGAAGCGGCGAGTACTTCACACGCGTCGGAATCGGAAACCCGGCGCGTGAGGTTTACATGGTGCTCGACACAGGAAGCGACGTCAACTGGCTACAATGCGCCCCTTGCGCCGAGTGTTACCACCAGACCGAACCCATCTTCGAGCCGACATCTTCCTCCTCTTACACCACCCTCTCCTGCGACACTCCACAGTGCAAAGCCCTCGAAGTCTCCGAATGCAGAAACGCCACGTGTCTCTACGAGGTCTCGTACGGCGACGGTTCTTCCACCGTCGGCGACTTCGCCACCGAGACGTTCACCATCGGCTCGGCTTCCGTCGACAACGTCGCCGTCGGGTGCGGACACAGCAACGAGGGGCTGTTCGTCGGAGCCGCCGGTCTGCTCGGACTCGGCGGAGGTCTGCTCGCTCTCCCGTCGCAGCTCGACACGGCGTCGTTCTCCTACTGCCTCGTGGACCGCGACTCGGACTCGTCCTCCACCGTCGAGTTCGGGTCCGACATCCCGAACGACGCCGTCGTGGCTCCGCTGCTGCGTAACCACCAGCTCGACACGTTCTACTACCTCGGACTCGCCGGGATAAGCGTCGGCGGCGAGATGCTCGAGATTCCGGCGGCTTCTTTCGAGATGGACGAGTCGGGAGGCGGAGGGATCATTATCGACTCGGGAACCGCCGTGACTCGTCTCCAGACGGTAGTCTACGACTCGCTCAGAGACGCGTTTGCGAGAGGGACGACGGATTTGGAGAGAGCGGCTGGTGTTGCGATGTTCGACACGTGCTACGACCTGTCGGGTAAGACGACGATCGAGGTCCCGTCGGTGGCTTTTCATTTCCCCGGCGGGAACATGTTGGCTTTGCCGGCGAAGAATTACATGATACCGGTTGACACGGTGGGGACTTTCTGTCTCGCCTTTGCACCGACGGCGAGTTCGCTTGCGATTATCGGTAACGTGCAGCAGCAAGGGACACGTGTCGGTTTCGATCTGGCGAATTCGCTTATTGGATTCTCGACGAATAAATGCTAAGCATTTAATATCTTAATTTGTTTTTGTTTAATTTATAAGTTAATCTTTCGCAATTACGAAGTCTCCAATTGCCCATAATTTATTTCTCTTGTTAAATAATCATATACTATAGTTTCCTAGTCACGACGAAGCAACGACCATTAATTCGTATTGATTTGATTACGTATATGATCACATCGGTGGATACTGTTTTTCCAGCATTATCTAAACTAAAGTTGCTCACGTGGTTAACACTTGGAATACACGATACTAATTACGAGAACAAAGAAAAACTGGGATCCTTATTGGAAATGAAGTTGCACTAATTATTCATATGATTAGTGATTTTTAAAAATCATTTTATGTAGATATGATAAGAAAAAAAAACCGAGGAACATGGGACATAGAGGTGTGGCCAAGACATGATGCCACCAC
>CM028689.1:3133658-3190596 GCA_016771965.1 Brassica carinata | reverse complement strand
ACCTTTATAGCAGCCTGGAATTTTAAAGGTTAACTTGTGACTTTTGTTTTCCTCAGCATCATGGAAGGAGAGGAATCATTAACTCAGTTTTCTCCTGAACTAGTAGTGCAAAATCCAAATCTCAAACACATTGTTGCTCGTCTCCCACCTATTATTCTATTCCATGGTACTGCTGACTACTCCATCCCTTCAGATGCAAGGTATGATTAAACTTCCGTAGCTTTTGGTGTACATATCTGTCTCATGTAGTTCAGGTGGTCGATATAGTGATTGAACATCTGGTACATTATCTTTTGTAGTAAATCTTTTGCGGAAACCCTCCAGAGACTTGGAGGCAAGGCAGAAGTGATCCTTTACGAGGGGAAAACACACACGGATTTGTTTCTTCAGGTACAAAATGGCAGGTCTTGAATGTCTAGTCGTACAAGAACCTGAATATTGATCTAGAAACTTGGTTATATATATATGTTAGGATCCAATGAGAGGTGGAACAGACGAGATGTTTGAAGATATAGTATCAGTGGTCCTTGGAGGCGACTCAGAAGTGATAGGTAAAAGCGTAGACAGAAGGCGGCTTGTGCCAGAATTCATGTTGAAGTTGGCTCACTGGGTCAGTCCGTTCTAACTCTCACTCTCTTTATCTCCCTAATGAGAGCAGTGTAAGTAAACTACTTCTGTGTATATTACTTAACAAGGAGACAGATCCATTATACTTCAAAGATACAGATGATTTTGAACTTTGATCATGATGATTAAATTGTATTCCAGTTTGCAATACATTCTTTTGTCATTCGTCGGTTTGTGTAATTTGTAAAACAGCAAAGAGCAGTGAAGAAGCAAGTCTTTGTTTACTTAGTCTCATTAAACTGTCTTGGTATTCTCCTTTCTCTGCACATTCATTACAAGGAAGCTTTAGGATAGGAGGACCATTTTATTGGTTGCAGGTTACAAAGTGTCAAACCTTTTGTCATTTAAATACTTCAAACCCATGTCAATCTATAAATAATCAGATAAACTAACATCAAAGGAGATGTAAAAATGCAGATGCAATAAATATTAAAAGTGACCCTACTTTAAATAAAGCAATAGAAGAAACATAACAGGACAGGATCCAGATCGTGAACTCACTGAGAGTTGCCAGCATTGAACGGGAAGATAAGTTCTTTCCAAGAAAAAGTCAATACAAGAAAACAAAAGGTTATGTATCAAAGCAGCATGAACATTTAAAAAATGTTAAGCACATCATGATTCATAAGAAAAAGGGCTAATCAGTGGCTTTGTTGTGCGTCTTCGTGGGTTTGGGTTGTGAGGTGTCGCTAAGCTTAAACGCAGTCGTTTAATTACGGAACCAAATGAAAACAGATCATGAGGCGCAAATTATTCACAGGCACAGGGTTACGTTTGTAAATATAATCAATACGAACGCGAGCCGTGCAATTAGAGTGGCACTGGTTGTGAGAACATCGTTGGTGAATGACGGAGAGGCCCCCCGCACTTTAACACGTGGCTTTCTACAATTAGCAGAAGATAAAAGTCAGGGTAAACTACCCGAGGCTATTATGGTAAAATAGATATTTTCTTGGGGGACTTGATGGATAATCAGAAAGAGATAGCTCGATCTCATCTCTCCCCAAATCAGAGTAAACCCTAATTGTCTGTAGCTTTCTCTCTCGAAGGGGATCTTTGCTTTCGCCCTTTCTTGCCTCTGGTTTATTACTTTCTCGTGAATCTCTTTCTCTTTGTGAATTCGTCGTGGTTGTTTCGGCGAAGAGAGATACAGATCCGGTATGGCGACTGATAACACGGGCGCGAAATCGAGCTCCTCCGCGGCGGATTCTTACGTAGGGAGCTTGATTAGTTTGACTTCCAAAAGCGAAATCAGATACGAAGGCATCCTATACAACATCAATACCGATGAATCCAGCATCGGACTTCAAAACGGTACGATTCCGTTTCAGATCCGTCGCAGGATTCTTAGATGTTTGTTGTGTAGTTTCTGATGATGTAAGCCCCGTGTGTTTCTTGTGCTTGGATATTCATGAATAGTAGTAGTAGTGCTCATGTCTACTATCTAAAGCTTATCAGATTTGTTATCAAAGTCTTGAAACTGTTGGTGGAGCTTGAATAAGATTTTAGTATGTCCTGATCCGTGTAATTTGAACATATGTAGTCCGATCATTTGGAACTGAAGGAAGGAAAAAAGATGGTCCTCAAGTTCCTCCAAGTGAGAAAGTTTATGAGTACATATTGTTCCGTGGTACCGATATCAAGGTATTGCGCTTATGCTTTTATGTGATCAGTGTTGTAAGCTTTCCCACTTTGTACACTAACTCTTCTTGTTGTTGGGGTAGGATTTGCAAGTCAAAGCATCTCCACAAGTTCAGCCTCCAGCTCCACCTACTTTAAACAATGACCCTGCTATAATTCAGGTGATTCGTGATTATTTATGGTGGAAGTGTTATAGAATAATAATCTTGGAGAGATGTGTCTTCATGCTCCGATTTGTCTTTTGTTTTGCAGTCTCACTACCCTAGCCCGATCCCAACATCGAGTAGCTTGCCTCCTACAGTGAGCAATTCAATGCCTGACATTAGTTCTCATAATGGTCAACCTGGACAGCATGGGATGGGATTCCAAAACTCGATGCCTCTGTATCAGCCTGGTGGAAATCTTGCTCCATGGGGAGCTTCTCCTCAACCACCAATGTATTGGCAAGGATTCTACACCCCACCTCCCAATGGTCTTCCCCAGTTGCATCAACAGTCTTTGATTCGGCCTCCTCATGGGCTGCCAATGCCCGGTTCCCTGCCGCAACCTATTCCATATCCTAACTTTAATGCCACTCAACCTACTGGATCATCAAATTTGCAGGGTTCAAGCTTGCCGGAACCACCCTCGTTACTGTTTCCTTTTAGTAGCAGTTCTCAAACTCTAGCATCCAGTTCCTTGCCTTTTAGTGGTTTACCTATGACGCTGTCTTCAGGCCTCCAATCAACAATGCAATCAGCACCATCTCCTTCCCTAGCTTCGGAGATGGCACCTCCTTTGTTTTCGAACAAGGTTCCGATTACTGTCACTCCTACCCTACCTCAGGATACTAATTTGCTTCCCTTTTCTCTACCAACTACCAGAGCCACCGATACAAGTGCTGGCCTTCCACTGTCTAACAAGCCTGGTGTAGTAGCTGATCCTATTTCTGTGCCACAGACAACATCTACTCCTGTTTCTGGAGTTTCTAGTTCCATTAGCCAAGATAAGCCAAAACCTGTGTTGGTTACTCCTGGCCAGCTGCTGCAGTCTGGATCTGCTGCAGTCTCTTTGTCCCCACCCTCTAACAACGCTGATAAAGATGCTGAGGTGGTTCAAGTATCATCATCAGCTGCGTTGGAACAATCTGCTCCAGTCATATCAGAAGCCCAACCTCCAATACTGCCACTGCCTTCCTCTGCAAGGCCAACTCAGAAGGTTTTGAACTTACATCCAAATCTTTTTATTTTCTTGTCATCCCTTTAAACGATATTTCTATTTCACTTACTTATATGCGAACGAGACTTGAATTCTAGATAATAGTTTTTGAGAAGCATAAACAGTTAATGTTTTAACATTATATGATTATGCTTTTACTGATTTCTGAGTTAGCTTGGATAATCTCTAGCTGTTATATTTTCACCTGTGGTAAAGCCGATCCTATGCATCTTTTCTTTGTCGAAGAGGCATGAAAAGCTCTCTCGGTTCTTTCCTTGGTCTATATTAGATTTCGTGTTGCATGTCTACTTACAAGTCTTCATTGTTTGATGATTAGCTGATCTCGTCTGCTGAATTTTTTTTCTCAGCCAAACGGGCATTCGTTCCCAACCCATAATGGTTACAGGGGACGTGGCAGAGGAAGGGGAAGAGGAGCAGGGGTAATATTCTTCTTTCATTTTCGAATGTGCCAAGATCTACCACTTGAGTTAGCTCATCAATCATAGCCATGTATTCTAATAAAGTAATAACCCTCCTTGCTGGCAGCGATCACACCAAGTAATGAAGTTCACTGAAGATTTTGACTTCACAGCGATGAATGAAAAGTTCAATAAGGATGAAGTATGGGGTCATCTTGGGAAGAGCACCAATGGTGATGGTGATGATGATTACCCCATCGTAGATGAACCTGAGGTGCCTAAAATCGAGGTCAAAGTAAGTGAAGTAAACTTATAATCAAGTGAAACCCCCACTATTCCTCCTCCTCTTTGGTCTCATATACCTTAATTGTTTGTTGATGTAGCCTGTTTACAACAAAGACGACTTTTTCGATAGCCTCTCGTCAAATTCTGGTGACCGAGATTCCCAAAATGCAAGGCCTAGGTTCTCAGAGCTACGGAAACTAGATACTGAGGTACAATCTAATATATTTCCACACTCAAAAGCAGAGTGGACATAATTATTGCCACCTCGTTTATGGAAATACTAATCTGAAGAGAAACTCATTGACATTTGACAAACGGTATTGGTATGATTCCAGACATTTGGTGAGTTCTCAAGATTCAGAGGAGGCCGAGGAGGGCGTGGCGGTTATGGTAGAAACGGTCACTCACGTGGTGGTTATGGTGGGCGTGGGTATGGCGGTTATAATGGGCGCGGTGGTGGTGGCGGCGGAGGCTACGGGTATGGTGGTCGTGGCCAAGGGAGAGGTGTGTGAAATCGTACTTCCCTAAAAGTTGTGCAAAAAGGGTTCTAAAGACTTTGAACTCGAAGGAGCTCAGCATACTTATGCTTTTGGTATGTTGCAATACAACAAAAACTTGAGTCTTATGTAATGCTTTTGTTGTTAGAGAAACCCCCCTTGTGTGGTTTTCCTGTATCAATTCGATTTGGGATCTTTTGTTATAAGACTTGGTAATAGCGTCTTTCTGTTATTCAATGACATTTTCTTTTGTTTCTTTATAATCCGTATTTAGCTTCTTGCCTTGTGGGAATTTATTATGGTGACCATTGACTTGTAAATCAAAACATTTTGACTTTGAGAGTAGCAGCAGCCTTTAGATCAAATGGGCCGCACCAAGAAATAAAGAGACAGAGGTCCATATACATAATGTCTATTTGTAATTAATTGAACGCATCGCTTTGTCGGCAACTCTTTTAAGTCTGAGAGTGTACTCACACTGTAGACTTTTTGAAGAGAGAGAGAGAGAGAGTTAATAGAATGGGAAGTGCTTCACTTGTCTTGTTTGCGAGACTCTCGGGTTTAGTAATCGCGGTTTTGGTAGTGTACTGGGCTCTCTTGCTCGTCCCTCATCAAGGCCTCACATACTCTGTAATTTCTTACACTCCTTGTTGATTTCAACTGGATCTCTCTCTAAATTCTGGTCTGTAATCAAGTTAGTCCTTTTGTAGACTCTTCATCCTCTGCTGATGGTGATTGGCTTCATTCTTGTAAGTGGAGAAGGTAGTAGTTATCCCTCTCTTCATACCCTTTTCAAGATTTCATCTCTGTTCTTGAATAATATAGTTGATTAATTGGAAATTTGATTAATGCAGCGATTCTGATACACAGATGGTTGCCTGGTTCAAGAAAAACGAAGAAAGCAGTTCATCTATGGCTGCAAGGAGTGGCATTGGTCTCTGCTGTGTTTGGGATATGGACAAAGTTCCATTATCAATCGGGTGTTTTCTCAAACTTCTACAGTCTCCATTCTTGGATGGGTTTACTCTCTGTTTCTCTCTTCGCTGCTCAGGTCCGTCCCTTTTTTCTCACCAACATTATTAATTTTAATTCAATTATTATACAAATCATCTAACATTTTTAATGCATTATCAAATTCATCATACAAAAGTGTGAAAGACTTAGATGCTTTCTTAATAAAAAAAAAATCAAAAGGTTGGATTACCCGTTGCTGTCATTATTATTTTTCCTTTAAAAATATATTTTCAATCAATAATGTAAAGAATGACTAAGGAAGAAACTGAGTACCCACTTGGGATTAGTTTCTAATTGTTACGGAAACGGACAAGATTCCCCCCTAAATTATTAATTAATTATTAAACAGAAAGAACCATTCAGTAGTCATTATTGTCACTTCAATGCTTACGCTAAGTTCACTATGACACGTGGCAGGCTCTTAAAAGGTGTAAATAGTTCGTTTTAATAGTTGCGGGGTTTGATCCGGAGTCCTTAAGTTATGAGTTATTTCGAAAATGCCTCTCAAGTTTTAATGATAATAATGGACGTTGTGTTGCAGTGGTTGACTGGGTTCATGAGCTTCTGGCACAGAGGAGAAGTACGGACAACAAGAACCACTTACCTTCCATGGCATATCTTCCTCGGACTCTACACCTACGGTCTAGCCATCGCCACCGCCGAGACCGGACTTCTAGAGAAGCTGACTTTCCTCCAGACAAAGAGAAACGTCCCAAGACGCTGTCATGAATCAACGATCGTCAACGGTCTTGGTCTCGGCTTGGTTTTGCTAAGTGGCGTTGTTATAACAGCTGCTGCTTTGCCAAAGTATCAGAATGGCCATTCTGGTAATGAGAAACTCGTTTATTCATCTCAAGATCGTCCCAAATGTTTGACTTCTTGAGTTTTTTTTTAAAAAATGTTTTGTATTGATTTTGATGACAAGCTACAACATCTTTAGTGTACAAATTATTTCTTTGGAAAAATGTATTACCGCATTGTGATGATGAGACTTCTGTCTACAAACTTGGCTCCTCCAACTTTTCCTTGAATCTGAGACGGTAAACGAATCACTCTTCTTTGGTCCCCAGCTTCTATCAATAGCTCAGAGCCTCCTCTGTACTGCAGTTTCATCAAAGCACAGATACGTTTTCAGGAACCAAAGAGAGTTCAAATGGAGATATGAGATGTTCTTTTATTACCTGGTACAGTTTGATTTCTGATTTGTCAAACCCTGGCATGAACAAAGTCACTGACTTCTTTGCTGTATCAAACGTTACTGGTGGTGTCAAGCTAACTGTTCCAGAAAGAAGCTCCCTTACACTCGAATTCGCTTGGTCCAGCAGAATCTTGCCCCAGTCCAGACCGTTCTTAGTAAATGGAACAGATGCAGAAGCAAAAGGCAGCGGCACAAACTCTTCTTTTGCGATTTTGTCCGACTCTGTTGTCAGGTTCGAAGAAGAGGATATAGCTAACGCTGCAGAAGCATGAGAACCTGCTTGAATTGTACAGCCCCAATAACGCAATGCGGATTTAACGGACATTGGATTGTTTGGATCCATTACAAGAAAGCTCCTGAATCTGTCTGTATCTCTCAACGTAGAAGCACCAGTCTGTTGTTTGCATAAAATTCACAATGAAGGCTACATTAGTGTGAAGAAACAGAGTTATGGAACAGATAGATAGATAGATACCTCCAAGAAACGTTCCAAAGTATCCCACATGGCAGCACTTGTCTGACCATCAAAAGGCGACTTATTGCCGCTTATGTTCATTGACTCATCAACAAATCTCATAATGGAAGGACTTGTTAGCCTCCCAAGATCAGTCTTCTCGGCCAGACTCCTCAGATATTTCACATACAATCTGCCACACAAATCCATATACTTAATAAGAGGGTTGTAGGAAAGAAAAGAAACTAAGTAGAAAAAAGAACATAACGAGACCTGGTTTTACTGCTTAAACCTATCATCCGAAGAGTTTCCTCAGTGCTGATACCATCGTAAACTATAACGTCAAAATTCTTTCCCTTGTGGTTCTTTCGGGTCGCTTGCCTAAAGAAACCAACCAGCCTCTCGAGTTCAAGCATTGAAAGATAGAATCCATCCCTGGAAGCACTCCTAGCTCTTCTCCAACTACCTACTTCACAAAAGGACTTAAAATCCCAACAATTTCTTTCTGACACTAGCAGATATAGAAGCTGTGTTCATTCACATACCTACCCCTTCAAGAACCCCTTGGGTCATATTAAGTCGAGCATCTGCTTGCTTCAGCTGCTTGAGAGGTTCTAGAAGCATCTGCATTGTTTCCACATGAACGGTTGTTAAGTAATGTTCAAACTTAGCACCAGTCATCAAGTATGCCAAAGATGGGGAAAAAGAGGGACACACACTTTTGTTGTTTCCAGCCTGACTACCGAGAGGTTGTCGTTGATTAAGGTAGGAGAAGTGCCAATCTTGCTACCAAGGAGGAAATCAGCAGAAGGGTCTTGACTCTGTACCACAAGGCATGTACTGAGCCCAGCCAATGCATAATGCTATGAGCATAGCCATTTGATTTAGTTATTAGTTAGTTACAACAACACCAAGCATTTAACTTTATACAGACAACAATATCAAATGCAACAAAACATCTTAAAGCTTTGATCTTTCAGGGACAGAACAGTCAATGAGACGCTGAATTCCAACACTACAGATTCATGGTCTTGTTTTCGACGCTATTTTTACCTGAGAGGCGAAAACAGAGGCGGTGGTCTTGCCGGAGCCACCTTTGCCGAGAAAGGTGACGAATTTGGTGGGTTTCTGAGAAGATTCACTGTTATCATCCCTGGAAGATGTTGCCGCCGCCACCACCACAGAAGCTGCTCGGTGTTTCCTGGAGACTGACGTCCGGACAAGGGATGAGAGGATGATATTGAGATCAGGGCTTGAGCATGATGTGAGAGAAGAAGCTAGCAAAGTCACCATTTTTGTTTGTTCAGATTGGTAGCTCTGGAGGTTTGGAGCGGCTTTGTGATAAAAAGAGTAACGGATCTGACACAGCGACACACAATTGACGCTTGAATACGACCCGGACCGAACTCTTCACATTTTCGAACAACTTACTTCATGTGTGTGGATCATGTTCCATTTGTGTCCATAACCTCAGCTCAAATGTTGTTTGGTCATCTAATTGCAAAACTAATTAAAAATCATAATCCTATAAAACTCTTTATAATCTTAAAACCAAAAATAAAATATTATTATCTATTTTTATAATGTTTTTAATGATAAAAAAAATGTTTAGTTGCAGTTTCTAGTACTGATTTCTCAGTTTTTTATTGTTTAAATGGAGATTATAATTAACAAATCTCGGTCTGAATTGCAAATTGATTGGTAGTATGGTCATATAATTGCAAAACTAATTAAATCACATCCTGAACCGACATGGACGCGTATAGCCGCGTGTATAAGCAACACCAAACGGCAACGTTCTATAGTAGAACAAAACTTCGCAATTCTACAACTCTTCTACAACTCATAGGGCTAGAGCCAATCTGAGATTTTAGGAAGAAGGATTCGATCAATCTCGATTGAAGAAGATGGTACGTGCTGTTTGTTTTCCTTCAGTCGAGCTTTCTAATAATTGTCTCTATGTTTATCGATTGAAATTGACCTCCGAATCCCTAGGATTTGGATTTTTATTTAGAGGTTTTGTTATTTTTGGTGCTGGGATTTGGGTTTAGGGTTCGTTGTAGATCTGACGTGATTGTTTCAATAGATTAGTTTTGTATTGATGTCAGCCTTCTTTGAATTCAAATCGGTTTCTACAATTTGAAGGCTTTTACAGGTTTTAGCTTGTTTATCAGTTTTTTTTTTCTTCTATATGTTTCAGCGAATGAATCTTAATCATTGGTTTAGTTTCATGTGTTAATCATTCCTCTATGATTCGGCTACTAAAATAGATTTGCTTGCGTTCTGTATCATATAAACTTGAAAAGTCTATATGAGGATCCTATTTAGTTTGGTGGTGTTTCATTGATTTTAGTTTTTTAACTTGGTCCTTTTGTTTTTTGTTATTTGCAGTCGACTCTTTCAGCTGCGAGGGCAGACAACTTTTACTATCCACCAGAATGGACACCCGATCAAGGTTCCTTGAACAAGTTTCAAGGCCAGCATCCTCTCAGAGAGAGGGCCAGGAAGCTTGGCGAAGGGATTCTGATCATAAGGTACAATATAATCACTCACTTAATACTATCTTCCAGTGAATGCCTTGCCTCGTTCCCAAGGGAGATGCTACTTTTTGGGTTATAGCATCAAACAGTTAATGATGATCAAAAGTAGGAGATAGTGTGTATTAGGCTTGACTTGTTGGCATATGTGTCTGTCTCCACTCTCTACATTCCGTTGATCGATCAGAAGCTTTGCTTCTTTCTTTTTTTTTTGTTGAATATATGTACTTCGGTTGAAATTTTAATACGTGGTCTTTTTTCAGGTTTGAAATGCCGTATAATATATGGTGTGGTGGCTGCAATTCTATGATTGCCAAGGGTGTTCGATTCAATGCTGAAAAGAAGCAAGTTGGCAACTATTACTCTACAAAGGTACGATTTCGAGAGACTCACCTTATTCCTCGGTTTCTTCTCATGTTCTGGATAACATGTGTGTTGCATAAGTATATATATATTCGCGTTTTGCTCACTTTAGAAAGTATGGCTGAGGTTATATCTTATGTTATGTTCAGATATGGAGCTTTGCGATGAAAGCACCGTGCTGCAAGCAAGAGATAGTCATTCAGACAGATCCTCAGAACTGCGAGTATGTCATTACTAGTGGTGCTCAGAAGAAGGTTGAGGAATACGACGAGAAGACGCTGAAACCATGGAGCTTACTGCTGAGGAAGGTTGATTTCTACCTTCTTCCACAAGTTTCCTTCTATAATCTCTAGAGGTGTTTTCGCTGGTCACACTTCTTATTTCTTCTGCCGGCTCATTCTCAATTGTGATTTTATAACCATATATGCAGAGAAGGGAAAGCTTGCAGACCCATTCTATCGTTTAGAGCACCAAGAAGTTGATTTGCAGAAGAAGAAAGCAGCAGAACCGCTTTTGGTCCGTCTCCAGCGCGTCTCAGATGCAAGACATGCAGATGACTACTCCCTAAACAAAACCCTACGTGCACAGATTAGAGTAAGTTACGAGTCTCTGCTTGCACTCTGTTTTTGTCGATTCCTCCTTTCTAACTTTTGCTCGTTCTCCAGGGACACAGGAAACGCGTAGCCGAAGAAGAGGCTGCTTCAAGGAAGCTAGGCTTGGGGATAAGACTTCTTCCAAAGAGCGAAGAAGATACTGCAGCTGCATCAAACGTGAAGTTCAAGACCAAGTTCGATAAGAACCGAAAGGATAAACGAGCGCTGATCAAAGCGTCTTCCATCTTTCCTGAGTCATCTTACTCTATGTCATCATCGAGCAAGAAAAGATTGGAGCTAGAGGCAAAGAGAAGGAAGATATGCGCAGGGTCAGCGTCGAGTCTCTTGAGAGGAGGATTCAAAGCTTCGTCGCTGTCTAAAACCCCATCATCAGCAAACAAGTTCAAGACCTCAACAGTTTCTGTAAGGAAGCTGTAGTTTAGCTACTGTGCTTGAATCGTTGAGAAACTTAAATCAGTGAAAGGCACTGAGGTCAACTTACTATTATACGTGTGGAAAATTAAATTTGGTTCTCGATTTTGGTCTTGTTATCTAATATGTAATGATAAGTCAACATGAAATGATTGAAATGAGTTGAAACGAAAATAACATGATTTGGATCCTTAAAGAGCCATTGCAACTACAGTCTACTACAACAGTAACACAGAAACATGTTTGGTCAAGAAGATGAGTGTAATGGTTGCTGTGTGAGGCTCTTTAGAAGCTCTTTATCCACATTGGGAGTTCCCTTCTCAAGAAAGACATTGATTCTCCACAACACCATCTTACTTTCCATTCTCAGGCCTTTGATCTCAAAGAGCTTCCAAAGCAAAGCCTTGACGAATCCGTACTCGTTACCACCATACCAATCCACCTGTTTCCTCACAATGCTTTCAAGATCTCTGAAAGCTCTCCTCACAAGCCCAACTTCCATTCCTCTTCCCACAAGCTCTCTCGCTGAGTCGACCATCTTATCAACAATCTCCTCAACTGATCTAGTGTGGAGTTCCAACAAGTGAATAGCAGCACAGAACCCACCCACAAACGCCAACACCCAGCAACTATTATCAACCAAAACTCTCCTGGTGGGTTCATCAACCTTCTTCTTATCTCTGGGAGTAGATTATTAACCGCAGGAGTCACATACTCATTGTCATCAAGCATCATCGTCGTCAAGCACTGGAAGATATAAACGGTTCTCTCAAACTGTGTACTGCACTCTGACGCAATATAGTCCCATACCTCGAACCATTTATCCTCTTGGTAGCTTAACAACTCAAGGGTAACGTGAAACGCCACCTTTCCGAGAATCTTGAACGTGTTCTCGGGAACTCCTACTTCATTGAGGCAAGACATGATCAGTTCCTTGAGCTGTCTCATCTCCGAAGCATCAATCTCCGCTATCTTTGACGTGTGATCACAAAGCATGTCGTGGAGTCGTCCCACTGCTATCTCTCTAGACATGTCATCCATCTCACTTAACGCGACCATATCCAAGATTTCCACTGCAGATAAGGTCTTCAAGTTTCTGTACAAGTCTAGGTCAAACCCTCGAGAGTGGTTGAGTTCGAAGGCTTGGTCGGAGACGTAGTTCTCCAGCTTCGTGACCATTTGAGAGATCTTCCTCGCAGCCTCTTTGGTGTGTGTTCCAATTCCTGAGATCTTGAACGCAAACTCTGACACAAAACCGCACTGGTTCCTACTGTATCTACACATCTTAGCGTCTTGCGCAAGGAACTTCGCGAGATGTGCAAGCCCGCGTTGCAGAAACTCTTCTTTACCTTCCATCACAAGCTGATTAGCTGACTTGAGAACAGTGCCAAGAATCGCCCTTTCCAAATCTAAACCCGTTTCTAAATTTGAAACCTGAATCCCAAGCTTAACGGCAGTTTCAAGAGCCAGAGTCCAGTTCTCTTCGTCTCTCTCTCGCTCCTCATGGTTAAGCAACACGTCATCGATTTCTTCAACAAGATATTTCAAGAACCTGTTGATGAATCCATCGTGGAGCCAAGGCAAATCAAGAAAGACACTGAAAGCTCTAACAGGATCAGTGGTCACCAGTACGAGCATACAATCTCCGAGCTCGTCCCATCCGCGACGATCAAGCTTCGCAACATTGCTTGCCACGCAAGAAACGATTCTTCCGAGCATCTTGGTGTCAGGTTTCTTGGCTTCTGGCATCGTCAAACAAGAAACAAGAAGAGGCTTGACAACATCGAGCGCGACGAGAGAGAGATCGGAGCCGCGGTTTCTTAGACCGGTGAGTGTTTCGGAGAGGAGACAGATCGATCTGAACCTGACGAGGTCGTCGGAAGAATGTAGATACACCTTGAGGAGCATTACGGTTAAGCAGTTTGAGAAGTTAGCGACGCAGAACTTGTACAGAGCTTGCGCCCTTTCATACTCGTAGGTTTTTTGACGGTTGAAGAGTTGGTTGACGACGCACGCTAAACCTTCGTGGCTTGGAGTCGCGAGAAGGTCCCTGCTGGCTGAAAACATGAGATGCGAAGATTCCGCCATTTTTTTATCACATGCAAACGTGTGTTCATGCAAAGTGATCTCTTATATGACTTTACTTTAGGAGTGGTTAATATATACAGTTAATAATTTGGCTTTGTACGTAATCATATGTACGTAATTAGATTTGGCTCAACAACAAAATTGTTTAGTTCGATTTTCTAATTTAGTTTGGTTTTGATAAAACTAGCTTAAAATGTAATAAATATGTTTAGTTTATACCATGAGCCTTTTTTGGCTAATAAAACATTTATTTTGGTTTCCAAATTTTAGATAATTAATAAATTTTACTTTCATATGGTTGTAATCTCTCTACTTTATGGTCAGTCCTGCCAATCGTATATTATAAATATACACTATAGTCTAATCCGCGCTAAAAATGGGTATTTTTATTTTTAAATTTGACAAAATTTTAGAATCTTTCTTTTAAACATTTTAGTTTTTATTTTCTTATATCAATATGTTTATAAACAGTTGCGCAATTTGATTTCTGTTAAACATTTACATGCGATTAAAGTGGGTTAGTAAATATTTTTATTTTTAATAATTCTATTTTATACATTATCAGATTTAATTTCTTGGATTTAAATTATTAGAACATAAGATAACATGTTCATTTTATAAATTATTGTTTGTGCTTTATTTTTGGTTTGATTTATCAATATAATAAGTTACTATGATTTGAATTTGCGTCAGTTTTAAATGGCTTTAGATCTCTGAGGAATGTTATTCTTTTAAGAAGTGTATGAAAACAAACTTTTCTGTATTTAGATAAATGGTTTAAAATGTTGTAATTTAGTATTGAAAGTGTGTTAGTTAATAGTATATAGATTACACATGGATTTTTAGGCCTGGGAAATCGGGGGACCAATCGGGTTTCGGTTCGGATCCATTCGGGTTTTGGATTTTTGGATTTACGAAAATCAACCCCATTCGGATATTATAAAAGTTCGGTTCGGGTTTTGTCGGGTTCTGTTTAGATTTTGTAACTTTGGCTAAAAATGGTTGAACCTGAAATACTTACAGTTTCAGTTCTTAAACGGATATTCGGTTCTTTAACATTAATCTATACTCGGTTTTGACTAAAAAACACTTGATAAAAGACCTCTGTTTACAATCGCAGATCATGCCTAAACCAAAAGATTATATTTACAAAATTTATAGGTAAAAAGCAGAAATAAAAAAACTCGTAAATGATAAAGGAGTAAAAGACAATGAGCTTAGTAGAACGAATGTTATACTTTATTAAAAAAGAAAACCAAACAAAGAACACCATTATTTTTCGATGATACATATATGACTTTACTTAGGAGTAGTTAATATATACAGTTAATAAACTGGTTTTCGTTATTTTTTGGTCTAGAGCTTCTTTACAACTCAATTACCTCATCATATGTATGTAATCAGATTTGGTTTAACAACAAAATTGTTTGGTTCGGTTTTCTAATTTTGTTTAGTTTTGATAAAAATAGCTTTAAAATGTAATAAATATGTTTAGTTTATACTATGAGCATTTTTGGCTAATAAAACATTTATTTTGGTTTCCAAATTTTAGATAATTAATATATATATGTTTTATATTTTCTAGATTATAAAAATAATTTTTTTATAAATTTTACTTTGATATGTTTGTAGTCTCTACAGTTTATGGCCGGACCTGCCAACCGTATTTTATAATATACGATACGTGTTGGAAGCGTATATCTATATATATGTATATATTATGTATATATTAAAATATAAGATTTTTATTAAATTTAGGACTAGGAATTATATTATTTAAATTTAAATAAAGCTTTGATTCATTTATAATAATTTTGAAATGATTTCATATTAAAACTGTGAAAATACACATATTTTAAGTTTAAAATAAATTATTATACTAATTATTTTTAATACTTCATTAAATTATTGACATAATATATTTGAATATATGCTATATCTTTAATAAAAATTCAATGCATATATATTTAATATAAACTTCAATTTATAGTATTAGTTTTAATATTTGTATATTTGTATTCTCTCAATTTCATTACTACTAAAATTTTAATTTTATACAAATTAAAAAATATGATTTTATATTTTTATTGATTTATGGCATTGTGTATATTTTTTAAAAATACGGAAGCATGATTCCAAAATGGAATAATAAGCTTTCAATGTGTTTTTAAAGAGAATATTTTAGAAGTGTATTGGAATCGAGATTCCGTAAGCTTTCACAAGGCTCTGATTCTGATTCCGATTTCGAAGCGGGAAGCGGACGTCCGATCAAGCTTCCGTGCAACTTATATTATAAATGTACATTATATCATCTTTAAACTAGGAATTTCAAATTTTAAACCTATCAATCCATTCGTTTAAGTTGAGCAAATTTTTTAAGGAGGATGAGGTGTGTCGGCAACTTACGAATCGGACAAACACGCAATTAGAGATGGTGATTTGCTATCTCCAAAATAAATTAAAACAAAATTGAGTAGTAAATATATAATTATATATATATGAATTTACTTAGGAGTAGTTAATATCCCCTATGTATCAAAAGAGAAACATTACAACATTAGAGGTATGATAGATGTCGTTATGAGAATGATTTTTGAGAATCTTTAGAAAAGTAGGTTGGTCCATCAAATATAAACGATAGTTTTCATTAATCTGACCATAAAATATTTTATTAATTTTAAAAGTTATTCTTCATTCTGTCCTTAAATAAAAGCTACGGAATTGATTAAAAATATATGGCAATTAAATGATTTCCAAGGACAAAGATTTTCTAATAATTTGTATACCCTCTATCATTTTTTAAAAAAATCTTTTTTTTAAAAAAAATAAATTACACAATTACATAAACCATATAATTAAAATCTAATTTTTTTCCTATATGTTGTGTTTTAATTTTTATAAATGAGCATAAATTAATAAACTTTTAAAAGTCTCAAATAAAGTTTTGTTATCAATGGTTTAAATATTTTTGTAATAATAAGATATCATATAAAATACATACTTGCATATTAATATTTGAATTGAAAAAATATTGTGAACTTAATTAATATTTTAATTTTGAAATTTGATTCAATTATAAAAATGATTATAAATTACTAAAACTATTAGACATCTAAAATTAAAAAGTTTATCAATGATTTAGTTTTTTTTTATAAGAAGATGATAATAATCATAAAACCATATGATTAAAAACTTCATTTGAATAAATAATTTTATTAAAAATATATTTTATATCCATGTTAATATCATTTAAATTTAATTATATATAATATAGAATGGATAATTTAATTTTTTTTATTTATTTACTACAAAATGATCGTTTGATTTATATGAAAAAACCAATTTAATTATTTACATAATATTACTGATTTCTCAATTTTTGATATATATTTATTATTTCATAATATGTGGAAAAGATAAAATAAAGAATAAAATATAAATATAATTTGTATATAAAATGTTTAATGTTAACCTAGTTTACAGTTAATAATCTGGGTTTCGTTATTTTTCGGTCTACAGCTTCTTTACAACTTACTTACCTCATCATATGTACGTAATCAGATTTGGTTTAACAACAGAATTGTTTGGTTCGATTTTCTAATTTAGTAGGTTTTGATAAAAATAGCTATATGTTTAGTTTATACTATGAGTATTTTTTGGCTAATAAAACATTTATTTTGGTTTCTAAAATTTTAGGTAATTAAGATATATTTTTATATATTTTCTAAATTATAAAAATGATTTTTTATAAATTTTACTTTGATATGTTTGTAGTCAGTCTCTACAGTTTATGGCCGGTCCTGCCAATCGTTTATTATAAATGTACAGTATATCATCATTAAACTAGGAATTTCAAATTTTTAACCTATCAATCAATTCCTTCAAGTGGAGCACATTTTTTAAGGAGGATGAGGTGTGTCGGCCACTAACGAATCGGACAAACACGCAATTAGAGTTGGTGATTGGCTATCTCCAAAATAAATTAAAACAAATTGGACCCTTGCAGTTGTAAACAACCCTATCCAAGCCCCTGTCATGATATTGTAAATACTATGTTTATGATAGGCACCTCTACCTTTTTTTTTTTTTCCATCTAAACTTGTATTATAATATGAAGCCCAAAGTCAAACTCCAGAAACCATTACAAACAGAAACAAAAGGCCCAACACTAAAGGGCACTACACGAGCTAAAGCCCAACAAACCATAGATCCGATACACCCAGATCGGCCACACGTCCTAGATTTAGCGAATCCGAGGCACGTGTCGAAATCCTCACCTACGAGGAGACCACGCGTCACACGGCCGCTTCATCGTCATCACCGAATGCCATCAACACCGGAACCGCCAAACATCCACCGGACTCCATCGGAACACATAAACCTCCACCGTGATAATCTCTCCGACTACTGAATTGGAATTTTTCGGAGACCAGACTTGTTCTTTGGAAAGCTTCATCAATCGAGATCGAGATCTCATCCAAACACAAGCTCTCCACCACAGACATAGAACCTCACATAGATCGAGGATCCCACAGAACCAACAAACCAAACCAGGAACACCCCAGAACAAGGCCGCCGTCAACGCCAGAGTAACGTGACGCGGAGACAAAAACCGGCGAAACGGAGCTGAAGAAGCCTCCACACCCCGGAAGCGTAAGCCAGCCGTTCATCATCGGAGGAGAAGGTGACAAACGCCGGAACCAAAAAACCGGTCGGATGAACCGCTACCGGCAAACACAACACAGGATATCTCTCACTTTCTAAACGATCTTCCCTCTCTGAAGGATTTGATATAGATAAGAGAGGAAGAAGAATCGAGAGAGAAACTCTCTCTCTAGAAGAGGAGAGAGACCCCCCATTTGCTCTCTTAATAGCGAATGCTTACATAGGCACCTCTACCTCATATTTAACATGCCATTCAGTTTTCCTTTAATTTATATGAAGTGTGCATAGACACGAAAAAGCAAACACATTAAATTATAAATACGTTAACTTACGATACCTTCTAGAAGTGAACTTCTTCAGGTATCAATTTCTATATATCCACCTGACCTAGTTCAGTATTGAATGAAATTATTCATTTGTTCGTAATCTTCTTCTTCCTTTTGTTAAAAATTGAAAAGATGACGAGAAGGTCTAACAATCAAAGAACTATGTACATTGTATATGACATGTGTGTCAAAATATGAAGAGGTAAAGAAAATGAGAGAACAATTAAAGTTATTTTCTCCATTACATAAAACTTGCACATATTTATATTCAAAAAGAAAGCCGGATCTCGGCACAGTCGAATGAAAATTGGCTTTGTTTTCCAAAAATTCTATAAGTTTTTTACATATGAAAAGACCTCTAAACATTGACATTGCCCGCCCCTCCCCCCAATTTTTTATAGTTTTTAAAAATTATTTCAAGGCCGTAAAATCTTAGATCCGATCCTGTCAAATATATGAAACCTATATACTTAAGCTATAAGACTACAGTCAGCGCTACTATCAATATGCAACTAATACAATCTATTTTATTAAAATAGAAGTACACATAAAGAATATTCCTCAAACTTGCACAATATTTACAATCCAATGCTATTAAGAATTTAATTAACTTAATATATAAAAATGTCTGTCTTTTCCACATATGAAATCTTTTCCTACAATAATTTAAACTAGCCAAAATCTTATTTGCTATTTAAGAAAATCTAAACAATATCAATCAGTTATAACTTACGGTCATGTCTTCTCATGAAAAAGATGCTTATTTGTAATTTAATAAAATATAATATCATAAATCAGTTGTAACTTACAATCCAGTTTTTAAATATATATTATACTATATGTGGTGTAAAAACAAAAAATTACATCACATAATAAGTGAAAAAATCATTTTTAAACACACAAGATCAATATATGAACAATAAGAAAACATATACAAATATCATCCATAAAATCTATAGCTATGTTCAATAAAATCAGAACATCTATATTACCAAAACAGAAATACCTTTTAGAAATAACTATTCTTTCATTTTTGTAATTAAACTTGTACCATTTAATTACTAATTATTAATTAATTAACTAAAAATCGTTAATTTTGTTAGATTTTTATATATGCAAAATTAATTAATTAATTACAAATCATTTATTTTGTTAGATTCTTCTCTAACCAAACCTACCAACTTGTGATTATTCTCTAACCAAATTTTACAATAAACTAAACAAATTTATTTAAAATGTGTCTACAAACTTTAAATATTATATATTCATGTACATTATTATTTCATTTCACATAAAAATATAAATTATAGATATTATTATTAAAACATATAAATTTATTTTTCATATATATGTTAAATAATATGTTGATTAATATAATTCAAACATGTATATTTGAATTATAAGAGCACAACATTTTCTCAAATATAAACATAGAAAACTTTCAGGATCCCCGTGATTTAAAAAAAAAACCTAGAAATTGAATTTATTTGGCATATAAAAAAAGTTAAAGTCATATCCATCTACCTTTTTAAAGCAGGATACATTCAATTTTGGAAAGAGATTTATTAATATACATAAATATAATAACTGATGTTTTAAATCATAAATAAATATATCAAAAATTGTTACTACAGTAAAGAAACATTAATTGACAAATATGTTATATAACATATTATTTTGATTGGTTTGTAACCGCAATATGAGAAATCAACAAATTATATACAATTAAAAATAGGTGATATATCACAATATTATATATTACAAATTGAATAAAACATTCATATGCATGTTTGTGCAGTCATTATATTTTTGTGTTATAAAAAAGTATTATGTCTATTTTATTAAAATAAATACCTGTGCGGATGTACGGGTCAGGCTCTAGTATATTATTAAAAGCATACTCAACGTATTTGATATGATTACATGTTATTAAGATCACATTTTTTGGCCAAGATTTGACCAAATAATATCCTTCGATCCAATCTGCTAACATGGAGATCATTTGATTGTTGATTAATGGTTACGCAATTTTTAATGGATGAGTGTTTCACGAGCTATAGTTTAGTGGACTATTATTTGATTAATCCAAACCGATATACTAACGTGCAGTGTTACCTTATACTAACGTGCAGTGTTACCTTATATTGACGTGCAGTGTTACCTTTATATCAGGCGTTCTTATATCAATCCAAAGTCAACTATTAGACTTTTAGAGGTTATCGATGTTTAAATAAATTAAATATCTTGCTAAAAATACGCACCGTTTTATCTAGTGTTGGCTATCGACTTTTTTTTTTTTTTTTTGCGATGACGTAGAGGTGTCAAAATGAGTTATGGCTCATGAGCCGAATCAGCTCAACTTAATTTTTCATGAGTATCATCTTTGTTTTTTAAGCTCATTTAATAGCTGAGCTTAATGATCGAGCTTAGATTAGATCACGAGTTATATGAACGATCTTTAATGATCATGAATTCACTCATGAGTTTGGTCGTTTTTTATACTTATATATGTATATACATACACATATATACATGTATATATATGACTTCTATTTTTCTTATGTAAAAAATATAGTTTCTATATTAATCGTATTTATCTTCTAAAATTAAAATGTAAAATCAAAAAGTTATAAATATATAAAAAAATGTAAAAAAATATTGATATCAATCGTCGTATCACATATATTTAGAATTAAAATCTAAAACAAAATATTCCTAAGACTCTCATACAGAATATATATCTTTATGATTTGAATAGATGAAGATTTTGAACATGTATCATCTCAAGATTCTTATGTGCAATAGATTTTCGGATTAAATTTAAACTATATTATGTTTTGGAAAAAAATTAAATTATATTATGAAAATTATTTTATTTTATAATTAATTTTATAATTTTTATTTTTTATATTTGATCACGAGCTAACTCATTTAACTCATGATCAAGATGATCTGAGTTTGAGTTTACATATTAAAGCTCATATAATAAATGAACTGAACTGAGATACCTCATAAAATATCCGAACTCATTGTGAGCTGAACTGAATTGAGCGAGTTAACTCATTTTGACACTCCTACAACGATGTTAAATTCTCCGTGGAAAACATAACTTTATAAAATAATGGAATCTTAAAATCCCTGATGAATTTATTTAGTCTAAGTGTCGTTTATGTTTTGAAACTATTTTGCTATAGTTGATAGTATACTAACCATATACACATAAAAGTTTTATTAAAATGTATCTTGATGTAATCACGTACCAGCTAGTACGGTGTGATACACGTTCATATTTTTTGTGGCTGAATACTGAGAAATTAGATACTACATTCCATTGTGGAAGTATGATAGTATACAGTTTTCTTATTCGGCAAACAATTGCATTTGATTTTTATTTTTTTTTGAAACACACAATTGCATTTGATATATGTTCTCTTTTCTTTTTTTCTTTTTTTTCCTGTACACAAACATTTTGATATATGTTCTCATAGCTTGTTTTTTGTCGGTTGATCAAGTGGTGCAAAACAACTCGAAAGAACGCCTAACTAAGAGTCCACGTCATTTATGCGTCTCTGAGTCCTACACTGTAAATGTTGGGATCTATACAACAAATGTGGTTGTTGTATTTGTATCTTTTCTCATAGTTTTGGCTGTCAACATTTGTTGACTTGTCGTCGTCTATTATTTTGGTGGATCGAGTGGTAAGAAACAGCTCCAACGAACGTGCCATTGAAAAGCCACATGCGTTAAGCATCCCTTCAACTTTCACGTTTTCATGACATTTATATTTATGTATAATTTTTTTTGTGTATAATTGTTAGACATTATATGACTTGGTGTTCTAGGTTGTAGTCCACGACGATTTGTTATTTTTATTTTAGTACACTTGTATGCCATTAGTGATCGTGTTTTTCTTTTAAATATCTCGAATAACTTTAAGATTTTGCCGTTTTTTCTTATTTTTCCTTATATGTGCTGATGTTTTGTTTTGCAAGTTATCTGATATATGGACCTCCCTATAACACGTTTTCAGTTCCTTGTAGCAAATCTTTCAAGCTGGGTGAGGTGTGTTGGCAGCATACGAATCGCACAAAACACGTAACTAAAGATATTTGCGGTAAATGATATTTGTACATATTTACTGCAAATGGACCCTTTGTAGTTCCAGGCATTAAAGCTTATCCAAACCCGTGTAACGAGATTGATAGATACGTTTTCGTTTCTGTATGCACTTCTACGTCATATTTTTAACTTGTAAGTTTAATTTTTTCGTTATTGTCTTTTTTTTTTTTAATGTAATGAAGTGCGATTTTGACACGAATTGTTTTTTATAAAACGTTAACTTACAAAGTTGGAACATACAAATAATGATTTAAAGGTCAACAGAAGTTGTCTTTAGAATAATTACACTTGGTCTACCCGACGATAAACATACGACCTGGAAATGAACACGAACGCAAAGAAAGCAACGGCCGTGGATGCGGCTAGCAACCAGTAAAAATAATCAATATGAGCTCGGTTTAGGTTGTTGTTAAACCAGCTTTGTCCACCATCTCTCCCTGTGGCCCGGTCAACCACAATGATGACAAGACCGCTCAAGAAGTTGGAAAGACCCAACGCACTCAAAGAAAAAGCAAGACCGATACTCCTGAGCTCTGCCGGAACCTGGTCGTAGAAGAACTCCTGTGCACCCACCAGACCAAACACTTCGATCATCCCGACCAACATATACTGAGGGACGAACCACCATATGGACATCGGAATAGTTACGTCCGGCTTGTCGATGAGCCCGTGTTCCTCAGCGATTCGCAACCGTCTGGCTTCCACCGATGCCGCGAGCACCATGTTGAAGCACGTGAGCACCATTCCAGTTCCTATTCTCTGAAGCATTGTGATCCCATTAGGCCTTTTGGTAATCTTTCTGGCTATAGGCAGGAACACATGCTCGTATATCGGAACCGAGATGAGAACTGATATAGACACGAGTGACAAAAAAGAAGCTGGTGGGATCTCCAAGCCCGGCAAGATTCTTCGTTCCACGGTGACACCTTGCTTGGTGAAGAGAGTCGAGTATTGAGCGTAAGGAACCATGCTCACCATCGACGTGATCCATATCGGAATAAGCATAACCAAACCCTTGGCATCTTCCACGTCCATATCACTACATGGCTCCCCACCTTCTTCTCCTGAGACCATCGCTTTCGTTAAACTCATCAGTTTCCGGTTCTTGACGGCCCCAACGAAAACTCTACCGATCCTTACAAAACCGTTGTCACTCTTCTCGTGGTTTCTCTTTGGATATCTGTATGTTTTTCTCCCGAGAAAGAAGATAGCAAGAGCCATGACCATGAACAGACAAGGAATCCCAAATCCAAACGCCCAGTTAACGTTGCTTTGAATATACACCATCACGAGAATCGAAATGGCTATTCCTCCCGATAAAAACAAGAACCACCAGTTGAAAAACGATCCTCTAGCTATTCTCTCTTTAGGATGGCCCGAGTCAAACTGGTCCGCACCAAACGCTTGAACACACGGCTTGTGACCTCCTTGTGCTATGGCCACAAGGTACAGAGAGCAGAAGAAAAGTACGTTCATCAAGAAAGAAGGTTTACGTTGCTCAGATGATCCCATAAGGGTTAGGGACGCCGACAAGGTCAGTAGTCCAAGCCCCTGTAATAATTTCATCCGGTTTAATTACTTTAAAATAAATTTGTACTTGTTAATTAATCAATTTAATCCCACTAATCGATAGTTTAAAAAAATAAAAAGTATTATAAGATCCAATCCAATTATCATCAACTAGTTTATCTCGAATTTAATAGTACTAGAGGGAAAAAAGAAGACAAAGGTATACCAACCAGTATGTAGATGAGGGAAGATCCAAGAATTGTCCGGTAACGACCGAGATAAGCGTCTGCTACGAAAGCTCCTATAATAGGAAGTGTCGAGGCGGTTCCACTCCACGTGTTCACATTCACGGCGGCGTTCGCCGTAGATTGTCCGAGCTGTTCTGTCAGGTAAGTGATCATGTTGCATGCAATCCCAACGTAAGCAAATCTCTCTGCAACTTCCACACCTGATGAAACATACATGATCAAGATTTAGCAACAAGAAACAAAACACTAGTTAATCACAGTTTACTCTTTTGACCTATTATGAGAGAGGCGGATTTCCATCCTCCGGTGGAAGATCTCACGGCGGGGTTTCCACGGTGGTCGACGGAGTCGTGAACTAAATCTTGTAGAAGTGCAACTTCTTCCTCTGGTATGGACATTTCTCGCTTAACTGAGATTAGGAACTATGTTAAAACTTAAAAATGAATTTAAGCTTTAGATAATTATGATAATTCTTCTTTTACTCACAACTTTTTTTTTTTTTTAAGATGAGAACGTCACAAGGTGTAGCAGTCGGAGAAACTATAAATATGTAGAGAGCACATCCACTATTGTTACCATTAATTAGTAGTATGACATATTGTTCCTTTGTTATAAAATGGGTATAAATTCACCATATTTTTTATGGACTAGTTTTCCACGAGCTGTACTTTAGTCGTCTATATTTTTTGTTTAATCCAAACCGAGTAACATGCAATATTATGTTTATATTTTTTCGGTCTGACAGCAGTTTATATCAAGGTTCGTTATTATATTTCGGTAGATTGATTAGTCGTCTGTGTTATTTGATTAAATCTATAACGAGTAACGTGCAGTGTTTATATTATCATATCAGATATTTTTGGTTCATCATTCAAAAAGTCAATTATTAGAGGTCATAGAAATTCAAGACCACTCGTAGACCCCCTTTATGTAAACTTAAAAATCTTGTTCATTAAAAATGTAGCGTAGAATAAATTTTTCAAAACAAGTTAGAATCTTTCTTATCGTAGACCCCTTGAAGAATGGAGGCGTAAAGCAAGCACATATGCACTTTTTTGTTTGATGATATGAGTTTAAATGTTCAAATTTAAATTTCAGTAATATCTTAGATTTTCATAAATAAACTTTAATAAAAAAAACACATCGACTCTTTCTTTTACAAAACGAGAAAAAAGGGTAAAAGTAAGTTTGATTAAATTGATTTGACAGTGATATTTTACCAAAAGAAAAATTGACAGTGATACTTTTATTTAGTTTCTTACACAGAAATCTAACTTTTGCTATAGGTTTAGTTTTCTTTTCTGAAGAAAAGTTAAAGGTGTAATATGAATATCTGGTCAACAATAAATTATTGTAGTTCTGAAAAAAATCAACGATAGTGGTTCTGAAAAAAAAATTGTTGTAGTTTGCACTAAAAATACATTATGAAGTATTTTGTAAGATATGATCTAAATATTAGTTTCACAAACTTCCATTTACAGAAATCAAAAATCTGTAAAATAAAATTCTGATAAATAGTTAACTAGTAATCTCAATATGAAATCAAAAGATTCTTTCCAGCTAATATTTTCCCGTCTGAACGATAATTATACTAACCAATGCTTTATAGCGGATGCTATATCATCACTTATATAGTAGACACCTGTAAATATCATCACTTCCCAAACTATATGTAAATCTTAAAACATAAAAATATGCGTAATTTCGGTATTGAATCCAATATATGTAGTATTCGGTCAATATCCTTGTGAGAAACTATAGTTGATTTCTCACAACATATAGTAATATTTTAAAATCTTGTTCATTAAAAATGTAGCCTAGAATAAAATTTTCAATAACAAGTTTAGAATCTTTCAAACACTAGATTCTTTTTTTTTGTGCACACACTAGATTCTTTTTCTTCTTCTTTTTTTGCTTTTTTGTATTTTTCTCTGTTATCTTTTGTCATGAGAGACAACTTGAGATATTTTTAAATATTTATGCTCTTAGTAATAGCAAAGTTAGTTTTAATGTAATGATTTTTTTCATTAAAGAGTTTGAAACAAACCTAACACAGATAAAACATACGAATCGAAACATAAAACCTAAAAGTATTTTTCATTCCTAGTATGAAGAAAGAAGTTTCAATAAAAATATAGTACAAATATTTATAGGAGTTTCAAAATTTTAAAATAGCCATGCGATAATAGGGTTTCAAATTTTTTCATTCCTAGTACGACTTGCCCAATAGTGATTACCAGCAGCTTACACTTCCAAATTCTAATAAATGATTTCAAATGTGGGCCTCGATATTTTCTAGTAGTAAGAGCACCTCGAATGAAAGTTCCATCGAGTTCTAAACTTACATGTATGTTATGTGTATGTATATATTATTGTTTGATTGTGCGGTCTTTCATTTTATGGAAATTTAACCCAAAATTTCTTAAAAACTTGTGAAGTCTTTAATTTTATATATATATGTATGTAATTATGTATATATGTATATCATTGTTTAATTGTTTTTAAAAAATTTGGGTTGAATTTTCCATAAAGGTTCCACAATTAAACAATAATATATATATATACCCATACACATATATGTAAATTTAGAGTTTCAATAGTTACAACCTCATTGAGAATGCTCTACAAGCATCTTTATCCACAAAACCCAAATGGGTTTCTTTTCTTTTTTTTTTCCTTTTTACTTTTTGTCTGATTAAAAAAAAAATTAAAAATCGAATCAATCGCCGCCACGTGACAAATGTACCACGAACGCGATAAACAACTCTCCAACACGTTTCTTCTTCCGCTACAATAGCATGCTTTGCTTACTTATGGACCCACCAACACCTTTTTGCTTAAAAACCCATCTTAGAACTTGCGATAAAAATGGCCTAATTTAGCTTAAAGTGGAAGTTTATCGCTCATATGGAAGAATGAGGCTTTTATAAGAGCATGATTTAAACTACATAAAATTAAATAAAATTCAAAAATAAATTAGATTAAATTAAAATACATAAAATTAAATAAAATTCAAAATTAAATAAGATTAAATTAAAATACAGAAAATAAATAAAATTCAGAAAACTAAACAAAAATTAAAGAAAAAATCACAAAATTCAAAAAATAGAAAATTCAAAAATATTTTTTAAAAAAAATAAAAGTTTATTTTAAATAAAATTAACCATCATCGTTGACAATAAAAATTTCAAACATATCACTAATGATGATTGTGGTTTTTCGCTTTGATGGTTGTAAAAACATTGTTATTTGTCAAAACATCGTAATTGACATACCTATTGTTTTAAACAATTATTGTCGAAAATATCATTGTTTAATTGTTTTTAAAAATTTGGGTTGAATTTTCCATAAAGGTTCCACAATTAAACAATAATATATATATATACCCATACACATATATGTAAATTTAGAGTTTCAATAGTTACAACCTCATTGAGAATGCTCTACAAGCATCTTTATCCACAAAACCCAAATGGGTTTCTTTTCTTTTTTTTCCTTTTTACTTTTGTCCGATTAAAAAAAATTAAAAATCGAATCAATCGCATACGCCTACGTGACGCCACAACGCGATAAACAACTCTCCAAATACGTTTCTTCTTCCGCTACAATAGCATGCGTTTCTTGCTTACTTGCGGGACCCACCAACACCTTTTTGCTTAAAAACCCATCTTAGAACTTGCGATAAAAATGGCCTAATTTAGCTTAAAGTGGAAGTTTATCGCTCATATGGAAGAATGAGGCTTTTATAAGAGCATGATTTAAACTACATAAAATTAAATAAAATTCAAAAATAAATTAGATTAAATTAAAATACATAAAATTAAATAAAATTCAAAATTAAATAAGATTAAATTAAAATACAGAAAATAAATAAAATTCAGAAAACTAAACAAAAATTAAAGAAAAAAATCACAAAATTCAAAAAAATAGAAAATTCAAAAAATATTTTTTTTAAAAAAAAATAAAAGTTTATTTTTAAATAAAATTAACCATCATCGTTGACAATAAAAATTTCAAACATATCACTAATGATGATTGTGGTTTTTCGCTTTGATGGTTGTAAAAAACATTGTTATTTGTCAAAACATCGTAATTGACATACCTATTGTTTTAAACAATTATTGTCGAAAATATCATTATTTACATATCTACCGTCATTTTTAGCGAGATGATGTCGGAAACTATCATTAGAGATATGTCAAAAATGTCATTATTAATGGTTATGTGAGAAACCACCATTGTCATCAGTGATATGCTTGAAACTATTATTGTCGACGATGATATGTTAGTTTCTTTAAAAAAAATAATCTTGTAATTATTTTTTTTTTGAATTTTCCATTTTTTTGAATTTGTGATTTTTTTCTTTATTATTGTTTTTAATTTTCTGAGTTTTATTTATTTTCTGTATTTTAATCTGATCTTATTTATTTTTTGAATTTAAATTTTAATTTCTGTATTTTAGTTTAATTTAATTTCTGTATTTTAATTTAATTTATTTTGAAATTTTTGTTTCATTTTCTGAATTATTGTTTTATTTTCTGAATTTTCATTTAATTTTCTGATTTTTTTATTTAATATCTGATATCATTATGTTGCTGGTATCTTAACGTAACCCCTTTAAATTCAGCTATTGGCTTAAAACAGTGAAACATCACGATTCTCATTGGATACGAGATGGGAAGATTAAAAAGGATTAACATGCGATAAAGAAGAAAGGTTTTGATTTTGGGATAACAAATCGATGTGCTTAAAAGCTGAGTAATAGTATGTGAAAATCAAATAGACAGCTGAATGATTTGCTTTTTGGTTGGATGATTGTAATCTATAAAGGGACATTAACCCATCACTAATCCCTTTGGTTAACGAAATTTAAACATTTTAAGTTTTTAACCCATCATCATTAGTCACCAACTTACCACCTGCCCCTTAAAATAGAACACTTATTAGAAGAAATCACAACCATTGATCTAAATATTTATGTAACCCGTATCATCGACAACAATGCGAAACAAGATCCTCTCTATTCAGGCCCTAGGGGATCACCACTACAAAACGGCTCTTACAACCTGGTTTGCAGCACAAATGGCGTGAAGAATCATAATTCAGAGCATCTAAACTCAACCAAAGGAGCTTATGCTCACACAAAAAGATTCTAGTTTGTCCATTTCTATACAAAGAATTAATTTAACATTCATTTCAAAAAGAAATACTTATGTAAATACCCTCCCTCTACTTCCCAGTTATCTCCTGGACTTTCTTTTCTCAAAAAATATTTTCTTTCCCTCTTAGCACCGGAATCGAGTTATCTTGGGTATCAAGGAGACTCCAAACTCCAGAATTTCACCAGGACACTCTTTCTTACTAAACCTTGTTTCTCTCTAAACCTATAGTTAACTGTGAGTTCATGAGAGACTCACTTAAGCAGAGTACCCACACACACAGTCAATGTCCAGGATGTAGAATACTTTGGATAAGGATTCTCTGTTAGCAAATTGCAAGTATTGTTTATATTATGATTATCAATGACTAAATCAATCATATAAACAATTGAATACGTTTCTCCAAAGTTTTCTTGTTTTTTTGTTCTTCTCTTTAACATGGTTTCTGGCTCTAATTATTAAAAAATATATAACGTTGCAATAAGCAGGTTTGCCCGAGTGGTTAAGGGGGAAGACTTAAGTTCTTCTGCACATAAGTGCGCGTGGGTTCGAACCCCACAGCCTGCATTCTGTTTTGGATCTGAGCAGCATTTTAGTTGGGCCACCGATCAGCCCATATATGTAACGAATAATTTTGAGTGTGTCCTGCCAAATATGTTTTGTTCCAAGTGAAAGACGCACACTGAGCTCTTATCTTTCAGAGACTATAGTTGTTATCTTTCCAAGCATCTCTCGGTGATTTTTACTGAAAAGTTACTTTATGTCAATGAAACAACAGAAAAACCTTAATTTAAACAAAATTAATGACATGCAGAAGAAACTTGCTGTTAAACCTAGCAATTTTGGCTAAAATACCATCAGTATGTCAAAATCAAGTCTAAAGAGAGCTATATAGAAAGATCAGCTTCTAATTTTTTTTCGAGCAATTTACGAGAAAATGCTTTTTGAAAATGTAAAAAAAAAGTATTATTCGCTTCCTTACAAAGATGAGCTGCAATGTTTATTAATTGACCACGTGAAGTCATGATAAGTGACAATCTTTGTTTTTTTTATCTCTTACATTTTAATTAACGTTCTGACTTTTGTATACTAGCACGACCCTGAGACTTTTCATACTTATCTCGATATCATCTACTCCAGCTCGATCGATGTTGTTTATGTTTGTTTTTTTTTGAACTGATGTTGTTTATGTTTGTTTATAAAATTTTATGATATTACTATAAGTTCTTATATTTTCATTATTTCATCAAGTTACAGTCTTGGCTCTCATCTCATGACTTGTAAAGGTGGATTCCTCTCCTTAATTATAAAGCTTTGACAGAATGTAGGCTCTTGTAGTTAAATAATACACTTCCCGAAGTACCATTCACAGTTCTTCTTCTTCTATAAATTTCTTCTCTTAACTTTAATTTTCCCACTTGAAATTGGAATATTAGACGGTGGCCTATTGAAAATTGTTGAATAGTTGACACTGGAGCCTAATTGCATGCAGGTCCCGTGTTATGGGCGATATGGTCCCGTTGACAAAAAAATACATACTTGCATTTACTTCTACTTCAGTTTATGTGTAAATTTAGTTTTTAGAAGTTCTATTCAACGTATTTTTTTTTAGTAAGTTTTGTCTTTTTTTGTTGTTGCTCATAATTAAACTACCGATGAGATGAGGGATCAAAAACATATAAACTTAGTCTACTTTTTAATCTGAATTTGAACTTGAGATCTTTAAACTCACTTCATCTGAATTGTTGTGTTGATATTCTATTAGAACATACACATTATACTGTAATATAATTCTCGACAGTTCTTACGATGATTGCTCTTTTCTAAGCAACCTGTTTCCTCTCGAAACATAATATAGTTCTAGAGGGGGTCACATGAATATCTAGCTGCATTTTGAATTTTTGATATAAAGAAAAACATAGTAATTCAGAGCTGCAATAATGGACTTTTAGACTTGGGTCAACCAAGTAGAACCGAGAAAAATCAAACTCGTGTTTTGACTAAAATTATTTTATTTTATGTTTTCCAAATCCAAAAATAAATGAATAAACTAAAAGCCATTTTGAAAAGGTGTTTCAACCCACACAAAATCAAATCCATTTCATTAGATAGAAGAACTCGAGCTGAAGGCAGACAAAAGTTATTGATTAGAGCCGTTTTAGAGCCGTCCAAATAAATTTGGTTTTGTTGTGGTTTAATTATATCGTAAATTCATACTGAAAGCAAAATCTCATTAAATAAGCATACTAAAGATTCTTAGTTTTACCTTTTACGGATGGGTTAACTCTTTATTGACGTTAATCCTTATCACTCAAATCATATACTATATGATATTTTCTCTTGGTATTAAGTTAGGCCACATATTATCTTCGCATTCCATGAAATAACATTAATCGCTCGTGAATTATATTGTCAACTTATGATATGTAATTATAGTCAAAAGAAAACTTATGATATATAGGACCTCCAGATATTTGTTAATTATCGAGGATCTCAAATACATCGTGTATTCAGTTCGTCCACGCTCTTTGAATAATTCAAACTTCGGTACAAAAGATGTATATATATATATATATATATATATATATATATATATATATATATATATATGTATTGAAATTTATTCTCTGAAAAAGTATTCTCTAATAATCGACGAATATAAGAAGGCATATATTGATTACTAAAACCGACTTGATACGGTCTTCGATTTGAAATCTTTCACGTGATTTGAATTTTATATGTTCAACTACAAACTGTATTCTCGTGTTGGTATTCAAATGAGATACAAATAATTACACCGCTGGTTTATCATTGTCCACACGATAAATTGATCTTCACTAATTCAGAAGACAAAACAACGTAACCAACATGTTAAAATTTATAGCCATTTTCTGAGTTTTACATGTTGCAAAAGCAACTTATTACAAGAACAAGATTGAAAAAGAAAGAAGAGAGATGAACAACATTAGCTAATTAAAGGGGGCAATAAACCAAATTTTAACATTTTGACCAAAAAGGGAAAATAACAATGTAACCAACTATTCCCTCGTTTATTGATAATATTCTATATTCTTTTTTCTATTGGTTGACGTATGGTTAGATGTATTGGTAATAGTGTTTTTATTTTGAAAATATATAAAATTAAATTTTTTTTAATTTGTGTGCATAAAACTAAAATGACAACTAATATAAAATGGAGGAATTATTTATCAACTGATAAAAATTTGTTATTTATTGGACAGCGTTTTACAAGACTGTATCCTGCAGTGATTTTTCCATTTAATCTTATTTAATTTATTTTACTATTTTGGATATGAATATCTGGACAAATATATTTGGCGAGTGTATTGACTTCAGTATTTGGAAATTCTATTGACTTCGTTGACCTCGATGCATGCGAGCTAATTGTCTGCGGGTCTTTTGGGTTACATTTTATAATTATGTTATTAACTCTTAATGAACCGGCTCGTTTAAGCTTTAACTATATGCCACTCGTGGTTTAAATAATACATCATTTAGTAATGGACACGTAAGTTTACTAACTTAATTATAGTTCACATCATTGGCACGTAGACAAAAGATTACGGAACCGACAGCACAAAAATCAATCCATATGTAGAGTTACGTATTCGAGTAATACTGCATAACGAAAATACTCAAGTCTGTAATATAATGATCAGCACCAGCGGTTCATATTATCATGTGATATCATAAATGTCATAAGACATATATGTACATATACATATATCCATGAACACACATTTATATAATGGACACATATGCATACTTTTTTGTGCAACATAGACACATATGTATACATTTTATGTAAATGTGTGAATATACATCTGTACAGGGTGTTTCAAAAAAAAAAATCTGTATAGGGTAGAGTGAGCAACTAACATGGAAAAATAAATAAAAACATTTTCTTTACAAACTAGAAGAGGACCAAGAACTATAAAATTATTTGTTTGTTTTAAAGAAATATATATAAGTGCATATTTTGTTGCTTTTAGAATAGTAGCAAGCCAATTGGTTTAAAATAGAGTTTTGTTGACTTAAAAATGTTGGTTTGTGCGTACCATGTCTATTGGCAGAAGGTTGCCACATTAATTCCACCAAAAATATGTTTGTTCAAACTTATAAAGGCGGAGACTGTATATTCAGCGTTCAAGCTTAACTTTAAATGTTGTAGAAATATTAGACAACATGAAAAGATATATTAATGTGAATATAAAAAGATTACCATTTCTTTTCATTTTGTTACTTTCAACTATATTTTTGTTTCAATTTGACATATGATTTTTATACTTGGCAAACAATAACTACAACCATATAACTCCACTCGTCTGCATGGCTGTGGTTAAGTGATATTTGATAAGGAGTTAAAATATTTTGTATAGGAAGCTTCATTTGAAACAAGATTATATCTAAGTGAAAATTGTGAGTTTAGACTTCAACCCATGCAGTTTACCAACTAATCTGGTAACAAATTTACTAGTATTAGTTAACATTAGTTAGAAAATATTCTAAATTTGGATTAAACAGTATGGTAGTTTTTTTTTGAGAAAAATCAAACCATTAAAAAAAACAAGATTTGTCAATAGGTCTTCTTAAGGATGGGCAAATAAACCGAATCCAAAAACTCGAATTGAACCCGACTTAATAAAAAGAATCTGAATCGAACCAAATCCAACATAAATATCAAATGAAATCTGTTTTAAGATATTTTATGTTATGGGTCTTATCCAAATCAAACCTGAACATGAATGAATATCCCCAAAAATCTAAAAAAATTAAAATTCCAGAAAATACTCATAACTAAACCTATTCAATCCCAAATAAATATTCAAAATACTCTAAGATTTCACTGAGTATCTAAAATAAGTATATATTACATCAATAATTAACTCAGCTACCTAGTTTAATATATTTTGGTATTTGGTTCTCTTTCTTCTGATAGTCGAGTTTATTTGATTTAATATATTTTTGTTTCAATTTGACATATGATTTTTATACTTGGCAAACAATAACTACAACCATATAACTCCACTCGTCTGCATGGCTGTGGTTAAGTGATATTTGATAAGGAGTTAAAATATTTTGTATAGGAAGCTTCATTTGAAACAAGATTATATCTAAGTGAAAATTGTGAGTTTAGACTTCAACCCATGCAGTTTACCAACTAATCTGGTAACAAATTTACTAGTATTAGTTAACATTAGTTAGAAAATATTCTAAATTTGGATTAAACAGTATGGTAGTTTTTTTTTGAGAAAAATCAAACCATTAAAAAAAACAAGATTTGTCAATAGGTCTTCTTAAGGATGGGCAAATAAACCGAATCCAAAAACTCGAATTGAACCCGACTTAATAAAAAGAATCTGAATCGAACCAAATCCAACATAAATATCAAATGAAATCTGTTTTAAGATATTTTATGTTATGGGTCTTATCCAAATCAAACCTGAACATGAATGAATATCCCCAAAAATCTAAAAAAATTAAAATTCCAGAAAATACTCATAACTAAACCTATTCAATCCCAAATAAATATTCAAAATACTCTAAGATTTCACTGAGTATCTAAAATAAGTATATATTACATCAATAATTAACTCAGCTACCTAGTTTAATATATTTTGGTATTTGGTTCTCTTTCTTCTGTATAGTCGAGTTTATTTGATTTAATATGTTTTCGCTTCAGATTTATCTGATATGAGTTTTTAAGTTTTATTTTCTAATTTTATTGGTTACTCTTAATTTTAGTTGTACAAATAACACTAAAACCAAAAAGAATAGTGATAAAAACACTTACTCTTAATTTTACAGTACTTGTATAAATAACACTGGATTTTATTTGATTTTGGAGTCTAACTAATTATAAAACAATATTTTGAAATCAAACCTTGATTAAGATTTTAAAATTTAAATTATATCAAGTTCAACTGGTTTTTAAAATTGTTATTAAACCCAACCGAGTTTTTATAATATCTGAATGGAACCGAAATTTATAGATCCTAAAACTTGAAACTCGATTAAACCTGATGTGAAACTCAATTGGTCATACCAAGCCCTAGATGTCTCTAACCAATGCAAAAAGGCTCCAAAAGCCAATAGGTTGAAGTAATGAGCCATTCAGGTCGGACCAAGAGTACACGTGAAATTCACGTCGCATAACCAATGGTTACGATTCTCTTCGATAAGGTTCATTAATTTGCTGGTCAACAAAAGCAGTCTCATTTTAAAAACTCTCACATGTGTATTTTTAGTATTTGTTAACTACTCATCACTATTCTACAATATTAATACTAATATATACCTACTATTCTATCTTAGGACAAAAATCAATGTTTAAATAATTTTGAACAGGCAAAATAAACAATGTAACTTGAAGATTGGCGAATTGGCGTCATTTTAACGGATCTTCTTCTCATATCTGGCTTTTTAAAACTACTAGGATTAAACCCGCCCTACGGGCGGGTAAAAAGTTTCAAAAACAGTTACAAATATTTAAAATTTTAGTTTATATTTAAAAATAGGTTTTTATATAAGTGTTATAATTTTTTTGCATTAATATTTAATAGTGCAGAATATTATAATACTTAGATATTATGTTTTATATAAATATACAATATAAAAATTAAGAGTATCAACAAAACTCCAAACAAAACATAATATTGTATATTTTTATTTGTTTGGAGTTTTGTATAAAAATATTTGTTTGGAGTTTTTCTATTTCAGATATTGTATATTTAATTGTTTTATTTTTATATCAAAATTTAATATTACGATAAATTTTAATGTAGTATTTCTATTTCTTAAATTGTATATTTATTTATTATTTATTTATTATATATTTTTCAAACATATATTTAATGTTGGTTTTTTATTACTTATATTGTATAATTATTTATTATTTATTTTTCTTATTTTTTATATTTATTTATTCTAATATTATGATAGTGTTTGATGTAATATTTTGTATTTTTTTATGGTATATTTATTTTTACCACACATTTTTCGGATAGATGTTTAATTTTGTTTGTCTATTTTATATTATATATTTACTTTTTAATATTTTATATTTAATTATTCTATTTTTATTTTTATATCAAATGATAATATTAGAATATATGTTTATGTAATGTTTTTATTTCTTATTTTTATATTTTCTTATTTTTAATGTAATATTTATATTTTCTTATATTATATATTACTTATTATTTATTTTGTATACATTTTCAAACAGATGTTTAATATTTTATATTTACTTATTTAATATTTCATAGATGTATAATGGAATATTTTTATTTTTATATTGTATATTTAATTATTTTTTATATTTATTTATTTATTTTTGTTTTGTTTTGTTTTTTTGGTTTTATATCAAATGATAATATTATGATAAATTCAGAATGTAATATTTTTATTTCCTTTATGGTATATTTATTTATTATTTATTTTACTTTAATTTTGAACAGATGTTTAATATTTTATATTTACTTATTTAATATTTCATAGATGTATAATGGAATATTTTTATTTTTATATTGTATATTTAATTATTTTTATATTTATTTATTTATTTTTGTTTTGTTTTGTTTTTTGGTTTTACATCAAATGATAATATTATGATAAATTCAGTAATGTAATATTTTTATTTCCTTTATGGTATATTTATTTATTATTTATTTTACTTTAATTTTGAACAGATGTTTAATATTTTATATTTACTTATTTAATATTTCATAGATGTATAATGGAATATTTTTATTTTTATATTGTATATTTAATTATTTTTTATATTTATTTATTTATTTTTGTTTTGTTTTTTTGGTTTTTACATCAAATGATAATATTATGATAAATTCGTAATGTAATATTTTTCTTTCTTTTATTGTATATTTATTTATTATTTATTTTACTTTAATTTTTCAGATAGATGTTTAATTTGGTTTGTTTATTTATTATATTTTATATTTACTTCTTTTTATATTTATATAAATTTTTCAGATAGATGTTTAATTTGGTTTGTTTATTTATTATATTTTATATTTACTTCTTTTTATATTTCAAAACACTGTTATAAACGTTTGGGCTTGTATGAGGGAAAAATTAAAAATTCAATGTCTTTCACAATTAACATCAAAACCCATTAAATATAGATTGAAAAAAATAAATTAATTATTAAAAAGAGAGTGCCACGTGGCATTTTTCCCCCTAAGGAGAAAAAAAACTCTCCTTTATTATTATAGATTTGTTACAAGAAATATTATTATTGGAAAATGACGGAAACAGTTAAAAGTTTCAATAAACAGGTGAAAATTGACAAAATAACCCTCAACTTTTGAAAATAAGCCAAAATAATCTTCAATTCACAAATACACCTAACCTTCAACTTCTAGTCAAACACGAATAAATCTCATACTTTCGTTGATCAAGTCATTTTAATCTCTTCCAAATTCAATCGCTTAGTACCGTTAGTTATATTTAAATGTTGACTTTTAATGAGGTCAAATGGCTTGGTTAACAAAAATATGAGATTTTTTTTTTTTTTGTCAAGAACATTACTGACTCATATAGACTCGTGGGACCAAAGTGGAGGATCCGCATCCATGTGGACAACATAAGACGATTGATTCCTTGCCTGCGTCTTTGGAATGTCACTTTGTTTATTTTGTGTCCTTGATACATAGATAATCTCCGAGGATGTGAAACTTTCATTCAAACTCAAACTTCTGCAATACAATAATAAGAGAGAATTATACATCCTCTTTGGCAATAAACATAAACTACAACAGATAAATAAGTTAAGCATGATAGATCTTCAAGCGAAGATGACAGCGGATTCAAGACGATGCTTGAATGCGTCGGAGGAGCCTTCACGACAACGTCGGACAGCAGGAAAATAATCACAAAAAGTGACGTTGAAGTCCAGATTTCATCTACGAAAACCACCGGGCGATCTCGATTGCATCTTCAGTCCGTGGAGACCGCTACACAAGAATACAAACCGATGAAGATCTTGAAGCGACACTTTCGGCAGCGAGTCGAGGAAACACCTCTTTGATAGAAAAAGGGTATGGTGACGAAATCTTCTCCTCGAGAGGAAGAAGATCGAAATAGAACCGATCTGGTGAACCCACCAGTAAAACTTCACACAAGCAGAAAATAATACTATCCGCACAAAGGGGTCCGGTGAACCCACCGAAATCCTTAACACCATAGCCAAACCCGCACTCAAATAATCGATCACTAACTTGTGTATTGGTGGACTTTGATTATGATGCTGATTTCAAACTTCTTAACGGGCCAAGCCCATGAAGGTAAAACTCTCGCACCGAGCAAACCAATCTCGATATCGGGATGTATTCGATGTAAAGCTTCGAGATGGAGATGGGCCTTCGGCAGCGGTTGTGAGAGAAGCGTCCGGACGGTGCAAAGTCTAGCTCACCGTAGATATCGATACTTCCGCGAGCCTAAGAAGTGGAATCAAGAACGCTCGGACTTCCAAGGAGGGTCGTCGAAATAGGTTTTAACATAGTAGATATGGTAATGGCGGAAGGTGGAGAGCTCGTCTTTAACAGTTCTGGTGAATCTGAAGTCATTTTAATCTCTTCCAAATTCAATCGCTTAGTACCGTTAGTTATATTTAAATGTTGACTTTTAATGAGGTCAAATGGCTTGGTTAACAAAAATATGAGATTTTTTTTTTGTCAAGAACATTACTGACTCATATAGACTCGTGGGACCAAAGTGGAGGATCCGCATCCATGTGGACAACATAAGACGATTGATTCTCAGATCAGCGGCTGGGACCGTCTCACTGTTTATTTTGTGTCCTTGATACATAGATAATCTCCGAGGATGTGAAACTTTCTTTTAGACTCGATGTCTTGTAGATAACTTGCAAAGGCAGGCCACTCTTCGGTTCAAACCATCTTTACCAACCGAGAACTATCCGCTGTAAAAGTAACAATATATCGCCGTAGATTCCTCATACACTCCATAGCCGGATCGTGGCTTCAATCTCCGAATGTAATGGGATTGAGCCGCTCTTGTATTTCTTGCTCCCATCTAACCCCGAAAACCTTCCAAAGTACTATACCAACCTTGTCCGGAGAATAAGTGCTTATCTTTCCATGATCCATCTCGGAAACACCATCTACCCGGAATGACCGGCTGGATCTATAATGTCCGCTTTATTTTGAACGCCAGCCTGGGATAGACATGTGCCTCCATCCAAAGTCGTGACTCGTTTCAGCCAGTTGAAGAGTATCTCGAGGATCAACCTCCAAATTACTAAATACTTTATTATTCCGTGCCTTCCAAATATACCATAAGATCCATGTATTGATGATCCTCCATGGTTGGGACTACACGCCAAAACAGATGATCCATGTTCACAAATAAGGATCTAGTAGGGAAAATATTCGGATTCGAGGGGATCTTAGCTAGTGCCCAAACTTGCACAGCTGGTGGACATTCGAAAAATACATGGTTGATGGATTCCTCATGCTCACCACATCTAGCACAGATACTCTGCATTCCTCTTGCTCTCAAATTTTTCTTAACCGCAATACAGCCGTAAATCATTTGCCATAAGAAATGTTTCATCTTAGGTGGGCATCGACTTTCCAAAGAAAAGCCTTCAAAGGGCCCATCAGAGGCCAAAACTGTTGTAGTTCTTTCCCTATCTGGGTACACCCTTTCAATTTGGTAGCGGATTTTACCGTGTACTTCCCATTATTAGTAAAATGCCACCCTTCACGATCCGCTAATAATAAAATTTAAAAGTTAATGATTAAAATTAAAAAGTTAAAACTATCTTACTTAAAATTGTTGTTTTCTTTTCTTGAAAAAATATTATAGATTTACATATCGATTAGAGTGACTAACTTAAAATCATGTTCAAATAAACTTAGATATAATATTTTTAAAATGAATTAAAACAAAAAAATTGTTTGATAAAAATACTTGAACTTAAAATAATTTACAATGTAAATTATATAGAACATAAAATAATTAAGTACTTAATTTAACACTATATTTAATTAGTTTTGCTAAGGTGGCCTAAGTTAGGCCATATTTTTAGTTACCACCCCATTGGATTTAATTAGTTAAGCCAACTTGATTATTCCCAACACAAATAAGTATAATGTTATTGAGAAACATACACTTATGTAGGTGTATGTATATTTTCTTTTACCAAAGTTGTGCGATGGGAGATAAAATCCAAAAAGGACGGATGAGATTGAGTTGGGATATTACTCAACGTAGGATAAAATAAGCAAAGACTTTTCACTCTGAAAGAAACATCTCACTCGTTGTCTTTATCCCACTTGCATTTTTGCATGACCCAATTCTCCATTAGACGACATTGTTGTCAATTACACAAAACCCATTTTTGGCAATCTTGCATCTTAAGTAAGTCGACCATGAGGCTATCTTACCATTGAGACGGACCAACACTGTTATATTGGTAGGCCAGCGCGGATTTTTGTTTTGTATTTGTATCTTGGGTGGGAACGGGTTGAACATGATTGAGTTGTGATGAACCACTAATCAAATAGGTTTAAGTGTCTATATCGTTTTAACTCTCTAAGATCTTTTTCTTCAACAGAAGATATAATAAAAATTGTCTTAAAATGGACAAGTAATTACTTTTGTTTCAAACAAAAATGGATAAACATTTGAAAGTAGGACCAAGAAAAGGGAGGGCATTAGGTACTCTGCTCCGTACAAGAATATAGCTTTGGGTAATACGATGGATTCATCTCCCCTTCACATACAATCATCCTGTCTTGATCTTCTTTGTCCCCATTCTTGTTATCCAATCTATATTTAATTATGGTTCGTATAATTGATCAATAATTGTGTAGAACTCATTGGTTATAGCTTATGAAACGTTCAGAACAACAAAAAAGTTGACGTTTTATGTTATGCATTCACACCAATTGTCTAGTTTTGAACTTATATGCCGTGGAATATGTTAAAAGAAATCTAGAGAGAAAACAAACAATATAAAGAAAACAAATATTTTGTAAAAGGGCGAAAAACATTTTTTTACAAACAATATGATCGAGTGATGTTGTAACACACGAAATAATGAAACCAATATTCTTTTATTTGATTAACAAAATTATTCTTCTACTACAAAGGGACGTCCTAATATATTGGGATATTGTTTGGGTTAAAACGTTCTTCTTATTAAACAAAGCTTCAGACAACCATACGAAGGGACTAGTCACTCAAAAGATCTTGAAGGACGCAATTAGCGAGTCCGAAACACCTCTTTCATAGAAAAAGGTATGGTGTGAAATCTTCTCCTCGAGAGGAAGAAGATCGAAATAGAACCGATCTGGTGAACCCACTGTAAAACTTCACACGCGAAAATAATACTATCCGCCAAAGGGGTCCCGGTGACAAATCCTTAACACCATAGCCAAACCCGCACTCAAATAATCGATCACTAACTTGTGTATTGGTGGACTTTGATTATGATGCTGATTTCAAACTTCTTAACGGGCCAAGCCCATGAAGGTAAAACTCTCGACCGCGAGCAAACCAATCTCGATATCGGGATGTATTCGATGTAAAGCTCGCGGGAGATGGAGCGCCGACGACGGCGCGTTGTGAGAGGAAGCGTCCGGACGGTGCAAAGTCTAGCTCACCGTAGATATCGATACTTCCGCGAGCCTAAGAAGTGGAATCAAGAACGCTCGGACTTCCAAGGAGGGTCGTCGAAATAGGTTTTAACATAGTAGATATGGTAATGGCGGAAGGTGGAGAGCTCGTCTTTAACAGTTCTTACAGATCTGAAGCCATGGTCAACAGTGGAGCCCCACTTACACATGGCTGTAAAGCACCGAGATTTATGGAGGCGGTTCGCGATAGGGGCGCGGCCGAGCACAGGAGCGGAGGCGGTAGAAATGGTGGAATGACTGCAGAGATATAGATCCGGAGGAGTGAGATGAGACTACCTCGGGCTTTGAAGCTTTGCCGGTCAATAGATCGGAAAAGCGCTGCGAAACGGATGAGGAACACGGGGTTGAAGACGGCGCCGGACGGCGGGCCGGTAGAAATTCCGAGTCGGTGGTCAAGACTAAAGCAATCTGAAGCTCTTCTCTGGAAGAGAATCTCATGAGACTACGTCGTCGTGAGAACCACCGAGGCGTCGAAGAAACACGGTAGAAACGAAGTCAAAGTGGGACAAGAGGCGGGAAGCGAGAGATCGGCCGGGCGGCGAGAGGGCTCACGTCGAAATGGTGGTTGTGGCCGATTCGGACCGAGAGAATTAGAGGCGACTAACATATCTCACGCTTTATGTCATATTTTTATTATATGTAAGAAGTCAGGAGGAGCCACGCATTAATTAATTTTAAATTAAAGGACCTTAATTTAACACTATATTTAATTAGTTTTGCTAAGGTGGCCTAAGTTAGGCCATATTTTTAGTTACCACCCCCATTGGATTTAATTAGTTAAGCCAACTTGATTATTCCCAACACAAATAAGTATAATGTTATTGAGAAACATACACTTATGTAGGTGTATGTATATTTTCTTTTACCAAAGTTGTGCGATGGGAGATAAAAATCCAAAAAAGGACGGATGAGATTGAGTTGGGATATTACTCAACGTAGGATAAAATAAGCAAAAGACTTTTCACTCTGAAAGAAACATCTCACTCGTTGTCTTTATCCCACTTGCATTTTTGCATGACCCAATTCTCCATTAGACGACATTGTTGTCAATTACACAAAACCCATTTTTGGCAATCTTGCATCTTAAGTAAGTCGACCATGAGGCTATCTTACCATTGAGACGGACCAACACTGTATTGGTAGGCAAACGCGGATTTTTTGTTTTGTATATGTATCTTGGTGGGAACGGGTTGAAACATGATTGAGTTGTGATGAACCACTAATCAAATAGGTTTAAGTGTCTATATCGTTTTAACTCTCTAAGATCTTTTTCTTCAACAGAAGATATAATAAAAATTGTCTTAAAAATGGACAAGTAATTACTTTTGTTTCAAACAAAAATGGATAAACATTTGAAGAGGTAGGACCAAGAAAAGGGAGGGCATTAGGTACTCTGCTCCGTACAAGAATATAGCTTTGGGTAATACGATGGATTCATCTCCCCTTCACATACAATCATCCTCTCTTGAACTTCTTTGTCCCCATTCTTGTTATCCAATCTATATTTAATTATGGTTCGTATAATTGATCAATAATTGTGTAGAACTCATTGGTTATAGCTTATGAAACGTTCAGAACAACAAAAAAGTTGACGTTTTATGTTATGCATTCACACCAATTGTCTAGTTTTGAACTTATATGCCGTGGAATATGTTAAAAGAAATCTAGAGAGAAAACAAACAATATAAAGAAAACAAATATTTTGTAAAAGGGCGAAAAACATTTTTTTTTACAAACAATATGATCGAGTGATGTTGTAACACACGAAATAATGAAACCAATATTCTTTTATTTGATTAACAAAATTATTCTTCTACTACAAAGGGACGTCCTAATATATTGGGATATTGTTTGGGTTAAAACGTTCTTCTTATTAAACAAAGCTTCAGACAACCATACGAAGGGACTAGTCACTCAAAAAGATCAAGAGGTGTTCCATGTCGGTGAAAACCCCAAAATATAGGTGGCAATTAAAGTATGAATCTTTGCTCCAATTGACAGTGAATAGGTTAACCCAAGTTCTTTAAATATAAGTCTACCTTTCTTCTAAGTTTTGATTTGAGGTTCCTTATAAATGTTTATAAAAACGTAGCTTGATGGATCTCGTGTCCGAGTTGAAGGAACATTAGTGCAATGTATAGTCTTTGCGTAGCTGATATATTGTGTTTTGGCACATTATATGTATGTCTTACTAATAGTTTTCAAGGTTTTATCGAGTCTTTTTAGTCTATTTTCGAGTCATAACAGGTCTAGAGTTGCATTGGATGAGAAATGGACCGCTAGAGGAAAAGAAGAGAGAAAAGTATTATTTGGAGTCTTTCAGCATATAATGTTAAGGACTGAGTGTGCGCTCCGTAGAAGATAAAAAAGAAGTTTCCAAATATTTGAGGATTGCCCTAGATTTCCTATTTCTTTCCTATAGCGCATGTGGCTCCTATATATATAGTCTCCTATTTATTACTTTAGACTACCTTTTAGTTTTTGAAAAACTGAGAGAGTTTTGATTTTAGCGATTGCTACTTGTAAGAGAGAAGACCTCATCTATCTCATAGAAGATTATCACGAACCCTCGATTTCTTTAATCTGTATACATTGATATTTAAATCAATCACTTCTCTTTCTTGTGTTATGTCCGAGTAGTCACCGAGTTAGTTTAGGGTTCTAGGGTTTGAATTAGTGAGCTGAAGCATAAATAAGTCATCTTAAGATTGTCTACATTCATATATGTTTTATTGCTTGCATTGAACCGATCACTAAGTGCATGAATTAGGGTTAATCAATTTAGCTAGTCGTTAATTGATAACTTGATATGATTTGAATGAGTTTTGCATCCCTAGTCAACGAGTAGATATTAGGGTGTATTGTGAACATATCGGACTTGATCTCTAAAGCTTGCAAGCGTCTTGATCCAAAAGAGAGTTTAAGCATCAAGACCGACTTGCAAAGGAATCAATACCATGAGAGTGGGTTGATTCAACCCGAGTGATCCGAGTTTAGACTTGTTATAAACTGAACTTAAATAATTGCAATTTCCATACACGAAGAAAAACCCTAGACTAAGCTTTTTAAATCAATTCAAAACAACCTAATCATGTTACTTGTTCTTTACGTTATTTACTTCTTTGAAAACTCCCACTTCGTTTTAGCTAAATTTTGATCCCATAAAGATAAAGTGTGGTGGTCATACGTAATTGAATCTAAAGATATTACAAATACACTATTAACTTGACACTAGACAAAGATTCAATTTTAGTTTATCAGTAGCAAAGCCAGTGAAAGATTCTGCGTACAAAATGTAAGTGCTTAGAGGATAAAACCAAACAAAAACAAATAGTAGAGGAGTGTTCAATGGTTTAGGAGAAATATTATGATTTGTTTAGTTCAACCATCAACTACATCAGCACTTTTAAAACTAATATAGGCATACCACATACAAGCTGAGGGTTCGATTTTGTGCTTATGGATGATAAAATTCATCTCTTGTGGATTTGTAACACACGAAATAATGAAACTAATATTCTTTTATTTGATTATCAAAATTATTCTTCTACTAAAAAAGGGGCGTCCTAAGATATTGGGATATTGTTTGGGTTAAACGTTTTTCCATGTTGTTGTAAACCCCAAAACATAGGGGGAAATTAGAGTATGAATCTTTGCTCCAATTGACAGTGAATAGGTTAACCCAAGTTCTTTAAATATAAGTCTACCTTTCTTCTAAGTTTTGATTTGAGGTTCCTTATAAATGTTTATAAAAACGTAGCTTGATGGATCTCGTGTCCGAGTTGAAGGAACATTAGTGCAATGTATAGTCTTTGCGTAGCTGATATATTGTGTTTTGGCACATTATATGTATGTCTTACTAATAGTTTTCAAGGTTTTATCGAGTCTTTTTAGTCTATTTTCGAGTCATAACAGGTCTAGAGTTGCATTGGATGAGAAATGGACCGGCTAGAGGAAAAGAAGAGAGAAAAGTATTATTTGGAGTCTTCAAGATAATAGCTTAACCGGAGCAGCTCGAGTGTTCGCTCCAATGCGAGATAAAAAAGAAGTTTCCAAATATTTCGGGATTTGCCCTAGATTTCCTATTTCTTTCCTATAGCCGCATGTGGCTCCTATATATATAGTCTCCTATTTATTACTTTAGACCTACCTTAGTTTTTACGCAAGAAAAGACCTGAGAGAGTTTTGATTTTAGCGATTGCTACTTGTAAGAGAGAAGACCTCATCTATCTCATAGAGAAGATTATCCTGAACCCTCTGATTTCTTTAATCTAGTATATACAGTATTATTCAGAAATCATGCTTCTCTGTTCTTGTGTTATGTCTGAGTAGTCACCGAGTTAGTTTAGGGTTCTAGGGTTTGAATTGCGGAGTGAAGCATAAATAAGTCATCTTAAGATTGTCTACATTCATATATGTTTTATTGCTTGCATTGAACCGATCACTAAGTGCATGAATTAGGGTTAATCAATTTAGCTAGTCGTTAATTGATAACTTGATATGATTTGAATGAGTTTTGCATCCCTAGTCAACGAGTAGATATTAGGGTGTATTGTGAACATATCGGACTTGATTCTAAAGCTTGTAAGCGCCTTGATCCAAAAGAGAGTTTAAGCATCAAGACCGACTTGCAAAGGAATCAATACCATGAGAGTGGGTTGATTCAACCCGAGTGATCCGAGTTTAGACTTGTTATAAACTGAACTTAAATAATTGCAATTTCCATACACGAAGAAAAACCCTAGACTAAATACCTTTAAATCAATTCAAAACAACCTAATCATGTTACTTGTTCTTTACGTTATTTACTTCTTTGAAAACTCCCACTTCGTTTTAGCTAAATTTTGATCCCATAAAGATAAAGTGTAACCTGGTCTACAGAATTGAATCTAAAGATATTACAAATACACTATTAACTTGACACTAGACAAAGATTCAATTTTAGTTTATCAGTAGCAAAGCCAGTGAAAGATTCTGCGTACAAAATGTAAGTGCTTAGAGGATAAAACCAAACAAAACCAAACTGAAGTAGCTATGGACTCGTAGGAAACATAGAAGACACCAATGATCATAGTCAACTTAAGGCAAACAAATTGCATAAAATTTAAAGAGAAAACGTCACATACCTAAATATGGAATGGCGAATAATAGTTTCAAAAAGTTTCAAAGGGATGTACAATGTAAAAGATAATTACAACAAATAAAAGAAAAGCTGAGAAGGTCCAAATGTCATGTGAGCCCCCTTCCCACTTGGCTCCCTATTCTATCCTCATCTTTGCTATACATTGCCCATTATTTCTTTTCTTCTACATATCTCTCAACTAGTCAACTATAAACAGTAACTCACACATATAATTTTTACAATTCTCCAATTCGATATGGACCATTCAGTTCACTAGTTATATGCATATTACTTACTCTCTGTTTAATCTGCAAACAAAAGAAGAGATACTAATATTCACCATTTTTCAGTGTAGAACATGGTTACTCTCAATGCATCAAGATTCTCATTGCTAGTAGTATTATTCTTTGTCTTGTCTGGTAGTGAAATTTTCAGAAACAACATATTCCTTTTTAATGTCCATGTTCTCAATGCATTTGATATGGCCACTAGTACCTATATTTTGGACTGACCCTCTTTATCTCTTCCCATGAAACTTCCTCTTAACTATTTCATTTTGCTATTTTTGCAAGACTTGACCCCACTCTTGTGCATCTCCTCCTCTTTATTATTGTAATTTCAACCTTTTCTTTATACGTTACCCACATTTTACATTTATCCTATCATGTTTTAACAAATAATATCAAAGGGTACATACATGCACTCCCCACTATATATATACTCTAACCTCATCTCGTCATCATAAAGCAACACAGCCCATTTCTCTATTAACGTTCAGACAAATGGATTACAGCTGTATAGACGACAACACTAGCAACACTTCAGAAACTCTCTCCATGTCTAAGAAGACACCTCCTCAGGCGGCGATGCGTCTCTACAGAATGGGAAGCGGCGGAAGCAGCGTGGTTCTTGATTTAGAGAACGGCGTCGAGACAGAGTCGTCGCGTAAGCTCCCGTCGTCGAAGTTCAAAGGCGTCGTCCCTCAGCCTAACGGAAGGTGGGGAGCTCAGATTTACGAGAAGCACCAGCGCGTGTGGTTAGGCACGTTCAACGAGGAGGAGGAAGCCGCGGCTTCCTACGACATCGCCGCTCGGAGATTCCGCGGCCGAGACGCCGTCACGAACTTCAAGTCGCCGGCGAGTGACGCGGAGTCTGCTTTCCTCGAGGCTCATTCCAAGGCTGAGATCGTTGACATGCTGAGGAAGCACACTTACGCCGACGAGCTTCGACAGAGCGAAAGGAAGTTTCTTGACGGCGACGGTAACGGAAAAAAACGACGCGAGTCGAAGACGACGGTGACTAACGAAAACGACGGCGTTTTGAGAGAAGTGCTTTTCGAGAAAGCCGTTACGCCGAGCGACGTCGGGAAGCTTAACCGGTTGGTTATACCGAAACAACACGCGGAGAAGCATTTTCCGTTACCGGTTACGGTTACTCCGTCACCGACGAAAGGCGTTTTGATTAATTTGGAAGACAGAACGGGGAAAGTGTGGCGGTTCCGTTACTCGTACTGGAACAGCAGTCAAAGTTACGTGTTGACCAAGGGGTGGAGCCGGTTCGTTAAAGAGAAGAATCTCAGAGCCGGTGATGTGGTTTGCTTCGAGAGATCGAGCGGACCGGACCAGCAATTGTATATTGACTGGAAAGTCCGGTCTGGTATTGAGAAAACTACCTCGGTTCAGACTGTGGTTAGGCTTTTCGGGGTCAACATTTTCAATGCGACGACTAACGCTAACACAAACGACGCCGTAGGGGAGAGCGGTAGCAAGAAGAGATCTCGGGAAGTTGATTTGTTTGCGTTAGGATGTTCCAAGAAGCAGGCCATAATCAACGTCTTGTGACCATTTCATTTTCATTTTACTTTATTATTTTCAAAATAGTTTTCCCTTTTGCTGAAAATTCTATCAAATTGGCAAGTTGTAAATTAGGATAAGACAAGAAAAATGATGACTAGGATTTTTTTTTGCTCACATCTAATTTGTTTTTTTTTTCACCGTTAATGAATATGATGTGTTTATCAAGTGAGAAATTAAAAAAAAATGATGTGTTTAGACCTTATCTTATATCTCTTTTTGGTTAAAAATATTGTATCTGTTATAAACCAATGTATGGTTGACTCCCATGATTAAATCCTATTAGAAATAGAAATTGCCTTGATCACATGCTATTGATTAAAATCTGATTTGGTTGCTTGATCACATGATATGTTTAAAATCTGAATCGTATATCTTAACCAAATCTGATTCGCATGCTTCAAACCTAAAATCTGATTTATTTGATTATCAAAATTATTCTTCTACTAAAAAAGGGGCGTCCTAAGATATTGGGATATTGTTTGGGTTAAACGTTTTTCCATGTTGTTGTAAACCCCAAAACATAGGGGGAAATTAGAGTATGAATCTTTGCTCCAATTGATAGTGAACAGGTTAACCCAAGTTCTTTTAATATGAGTCTACCTTTCTTCAAAATTTTGAACTGAGGTTCCTTATAAATGTTTTTAGAAACGTAGCTTGATGGATCTCGTGTCCGAGTTAAAGGAAACATTAGTGCAATGTATAGACTTAGCGTAGCAAAGCCAGTGAAAGACTCTACGTACAAATGTAAGTGCTTAGAGGATAAAACCAAACAAAACCAAACTGAAGTAGCTATGGACTGTGTTTCAAAAAAAAAAAAAAGAAAAAAAAGAAGTAGCTATGGACTTGTAGGAAACATAGAAGAAACAAATGATCATAGCCAACTAAGCAAACAAATTGCATAAAATGTAAAGAGAAATGTCACATACCAAATATGGAATGGCGAATAATAGTTTCAACGAAAGCTTGAAAGGTGGGGGGGATGCACAATAAACAGATAATTACAACAAATAAAAGAAAAGATGAGAAGGTCCAAATGTCATGTGAGCCCCCTTCCCACTTGGCTCCCTATTCTATCCTCATCTTTGCTACACATTGTCCCTTATTTCTTCTACATAATCTCTCAACGAGTCAACTCTAAACAGTAACTTAGACATATAATTTTTCAATTCCCCATATCGATATGGACCATTCAGTTCATTGGATATGCATATTACTCTCTGTTTAATCTGCAGACAGAAGAAGAGATACTAATATTCACCATTTTTCAGTGTGGAACATGGTTATTCTCAGCTGTATTTTCAATTCTGAATGCATCAAGAACCTCATTGCTAGTAGCAGTATTATTCTTTGTCTGGTAGTGAAATATTCAGAAACAACAGATTCCTTTTTAATGTCCATGTTCTCTCAATGCATTTGATATGGCCACTAGTACCCATATTTTTGGACTGACACTCTTTTATCTCTTCCCATGAAACTTCCTCTTAACTATCTCATTTTGCTATTTTTTGCAAGACTTGACCCCACTCTTCTGCATCTCTCCCCCATTATTATTGTAATTTCAACCTTTTCTTTATACGTTACCCACATTTTACATTTATCTCTGTTACATCCTATCATGTCTTGAAAAATAATATCAAAGGGAGCATACATGCATTCCCCTCTGTATATATATATATAGTAGTAATACTCCAACCTCATCTCTCGTCATAAAGCAAACAACACAGCCCATTTCTCTATCAACGTTCAAAACAAATGGATTACAGCTGTCTAGACGACAACACTAGCAACACTTCAGAAACTCTCTCCATGTCTAAGAAGACACTCTCTCCTTCTGCGATGCGTCTCTACAGAATGGGAAGCGGCGGGAGCAGCGTGGTTCTCGATCTAGAGAACGGCGTCGAGACAGAGTCGCGTAAGCTCCCTTCGTCGAAGTTCAAAGGCGTCGTCCCTCAGCCCAACGGAAGATGGGGAGCTCAGATTTACGAGAAGCATCAGCGCGTCTGGTTAGGGACCTTCAACGAGGAGGAAGAGGCCGCGGCTTCCTACGACATCGCCGCCCGGAGGTTCCGCGGCCGCGACGCCGTCACGAACTTCAGGTCTCCGGCGAGCAGCGATGATGATGATGCTGCGGAGTCTGCCTTCCTCGAGGCTCATTCCAAGGCTGAGATCGTCGACATGCTGAGGAAACACACTTACGACGACGAGCTTCAGCAGAGCAGACGGAAGTTCCTCGACGGTAACGGAAAACGGTGCGAGTCGAAGACGGAGATCGTTAACCAAAACGACGGCGTTTCGCGTGAGGTTCTTTTCGAGAAAGCAGTTACTCCGAGCGACGTCGGGAAGCTCAACCGGTTGGTGATACCGAAACAGCACGCGGAGAAGCATTTTCCGTTACCGGCTACGACGGTTAGTCCGTCGCCGTCATCGACGAAAGGCGTGTTGATTAATCTGGAAGACAGGACGGGGAAAGTGTGGCGGTTCCGTTACTCGTACTGGAACAGCAGTCAAAGTTACGTGTTGACCAAGGGGTGGAGCCGGTTCGTTAAAGAGAAGAATCTCAGAGCCGGTGATGTGGTTTGTTTCGAGAGATCGACCGGACCGGACCGGCAATTGTATATTGACTGGAAAGTCCGGTCCGGTACGGAGCTAATCAACCCGGTTCAGAATGTGGTTAGGCTTTTCGGGGTCAACATTTTTAGTGCGACTTCTAACGCTGGACCGAACGACGTCGCAGTGGAGTTCGGCGGTGACAAGAAGAGATCTCGGGAAGTTGAATTGTTGGCGTTAGGATGTTCCAAGAAGCAGGCCATAATCAACGCCTTGTGACTATTTCATTTTCATTCTATTTTTAAAATTTATTTTCCCTTTTACAGAAAAGTCTATCAATTTGGCAAGTTGTAAATTACGATAAGACAAGAAAAATGATGACTAGGAAATAGTTTTTATTTTTATTTTGCTCACATCTAATTTGGGTTTGTTTTTTCGCCGTTAGTGAATATGATGTGTGTTCATCAAATGAAAGAAAAAAAATGATGCTTTTAGACTTTATCTTATATCTCTTTTTGGTTAATAATCATATCTCGTTATCTTGGTTATATAATCCCTTTATTGCAATGTTTTCAATTGAAACATACTTGTTTTGAGTATTTGGCCAAAACTGGTATTTATGCATTTAGTGCTTGTTTACATTAATGGAAAAAATATCTTATGGGATCAAATAAAATAGTTTAATGTCAACATGTCCAATAATAAAACGTGGATGAGATACGAAGATCTTTTCAACACGAGAATGTCTCCATTCTTTCCATGGGCGTCGATGAGGCCGAAGAGGGCGTGTTCTGGGACGTGGGATTCAAGAATCTACTTCCTTCCCGGTGGGGATAGGCCCTCGAGACGTAATACGATGTTCATCGACATTCTTTATGGCAATTGGACAATCCTCCTCCAGCAAGTTTGGTGGTGGTCTCCAATGGTGTCAGAGGTGACAAGGAGTTCTTCGGTAGGCTTCGATCTATTAGTGTGGATAGTTATGTTGTTGATGTGATAGCTCGTCCTACTCATCCCGTTGTACCGGAAAGCGTTGAATGGCCAAGATCGCTGCTAGCGAGATCTTACTCTTTGATCAAAGCTCTGAACCTAGTAGTCCCAGAGAGCATAAAAGGTTTAAAGGTGTTAAAGCCGAAGACATGTGGGGTCTAAAGGTTAGGCCTAGTCGTCTGGATTAACACTTAACGTCTACCGATGAATTGGTGGCATTGCTGCCGATTTCTAGTGTTAATTTTTTTTTGCTATTTTATTTTATGGTTTCGACTTTTTGAGCAAAAATAGAGCTACTATCTGTTACGAATTTTCATTCGAGTTTCAATGATGATCCGTTTGGCCAAAAAAAGATACCAAGATCTTTTGATGTGTGTTGAGATGCTTAAAGGAGAAGAACAACGTCGATTGTTCAAAGATTCTGTACGTTTCTTAAAACTAAAGTTTAAAAAACTGTTTTCGTGTACGATCTGTTGAAAGCACTGACCATTATTCATTAATAACCTTCACGGAAGCAACATTACGATTTTAGAACCACATTCACGTAATTAAAAGAAGTACATCTCGAAGACTGATAATTACTTGTCTTTTGTCTTAAGATTCATGCATCTTAATAAGAGGATCTTGCTTGTTCCACGGAGTATAGTTGGTTCTATAAAAAGAATATATAACCGTAGTTATAGAATAACAATATAAATTAAGCAACATATTCTTTCGATCAAACCCTCATTTTTCAACCATCTATAGTGATGAATAGGCATTGGCGTTAACATTTTGGTGATGTTTGAGATAAGAACTACAACTAAGTAGCCATACATTACTTAATTTGAAAATTTTGAATGTCTTTTTCTTCATCATGTTCTTCTTATTATAAAAATGAAAGGATATACTCCAGAGTCTAGAGTCTAGACAGATATTAGTTTGGTGATGTTCCATGACTCATTTCCCATATTTATTTTCTTAATTTTTACTTTATTTATTGAAACAATTTCCACATACCATAGTTCATTTTACTTCAAAATGTATATTTTCTAAATCTACTATAACACTAGATTTTCTCGAGAATAGTTATAATACATGTTCTAGAACAAACTATATATATATATATATATTTTGTATAAGGCGGAAGGATATTCCATGCGAGTAGTGATGAAAAATCTTTGCTAACAATATTTGTAGATGACAAAACAATCAAATTTACAATGGCCAAGCGGAAATAGAGCCAAGCGGCCGATGCACAAGTGTTTTTTGGGGACGATCTACAAAATGGATTTTTTTTCTAATAAATAAATGCACTTCAAAATGACATCTACCTCTTTAGTCTACTGAGGTGTTATCATCGTGTTTAACATCAAAACGAAAAGTGTTATCTTAACGGCATTACATTTTTGAGATACCAGAACAAATGAACGTATTAAGATATAGAAGACGAAAACTTATAGATGTAACATTTCTTACGTTGGAGGAAAAGTAAAAGATTGTATACAACCTTTCGAAGAAGAAGTCATAAGCTAGACTAGAGATAGTGAGGAGCTAATAGAATGGTCAAAGGAAGCAAATGTCTCGATTTCCAACTAGTGTAAAGACAAACTAAGATTATATACGTTTTCTGTTTTTTGTTAATTGAAAGAAGGAAAAATGCAACTATATCTGAATATTATAATTTGCTAAAGATTTCATGAAAACAAGTTTGACCTCACCATCACTACAAAATTGGGTGAAAATACTTCTGGCTCTAGGGATGGGCGTTCGGGTACCCATTCGGGTTTGGTTCGGGTCTATTCGGGTTTCGGGTTTTTGGGATTAAAGATTTCAGCCCCATTCGGGTATTTCTAAATTTTAGTTCGGGTTCGGTTCGAATCTTTGCGGGTTCGGATTGGGTTCGGATAACCCATTTAAATTATTTTTAAAATTTTAAAATTCATTATATACTTTAAATTTCTCAAAATCTATAAATAAAATAATATATTACAAATAAATTTAAATTCATATGTCAAAATGCCTAAACTTAACATATAAATTAGTTTGATTTGAACATTTGAATAGAGAATCAGTAGATTGTTTAAGTATTTTTGGTGTTTTGAGTATACTTTAGCTATTTTAGACATTTATTTTTGACTATTTGTATATATTTTCAAGTATTTTGGAAAATTTAAAAGTATCTTATATATTTTGGATGTTTTTAATATACATTAAATCTAAAAATAGTTAATATATTTAGATATATAAATCTATTTCAGATACATTCGGATACCCGAAATACTTCGGTTCGGGTCGGGTTCGGTTTCGGTTCTAAAAATACCAAAATTTTGAATCCGTTCGGATATTTAATAAATTTCGGTTCGGGTTCGGTACTACTTTTTCGGATCAGATTCGGTTCGGTTTTTCGGATCTGGATTTTTTCCCAGCCCTACAACTATATCAGATAGATACAAAATTCATTATTACACTAAAACCTAAATGGTTAAATACAATACAACATAATTCCCGTACATTTTTTGATTGATTAAGAAAACCTTAAATTATTTAAGAACTGTTTATCATCTTAGTATTATGTTCATCTATCTATTTGTTGGTTTTGTTTCTTTTTTTTTTTGTTGGTTTTGTTTCATGGTTAGTATCATGATATATATTATTATCAATTTTAAGACCAACATGTAAACCATCGTTTATAAATATACTAAAACCAGTCTAATCTAATTGACAGAATCAAACTTAAAAATACGTTATTATCACCATATATTATTGAAGCACAAAATCAAAACTAATCATTTATTATTTTCCTAAAAGAAATTACCTTCCAAAATCTTTTCCTATATCTAAGTAAGCATCATAACAATTACGATCTCAATCAACTAACAAAAGATTCTTATTTTGTTTCAAATCCTGCAAATCACTTATAATATCTAATCATCTAATCATTAAAAACCAAAATTCTGGTCATTATGATAAGTTTTTATAAAAGGAATGATTTTTTTTTAAACGAATGAATTTATAAAAGGAATGAATTTTATAAATTCTGGTCAAATCGTTTTTCATTTTTTAATGTTACTGTCTAAATAACTTTTTTTTTATTTAGAAAATCTAGGGCCTGACAAAACTCTGAATCGAAGAACCAACCGAACTCGATCCAAAAAGTAGTACCGAATCCGATCGAAATTAATTAAATATTCTGATGGGTTCAAAATTTTGGTATTTAAAGAACTGAAACCAAATCCTACCCGAACCGAAGTATTCGGGTACCCGAATGTGTCCGAACTAATTTTATATACCTAAATATATTAATTATTTTAGATTTAAGATATATTAAAAAATCCCAAAAATATAAGATATTTTTAAATTATCCAAAATACTTGAAAATATATACAAATAGTCAAAAGTAAATTGTCAGAAATACTTGAAAATGTATACAAATATTTAAATATTCATTGATTTTCTATCCAAATATTCAAACTGAACCAATTTATATGTTAAGTTTATATGTATTTTAAAATATATTATTCAAATATATATATATTATATATTATTTTGTTTATGGATTTTCAGAAATTTAAAGTATATAATGAATTTTAAAATTTTAAAATAATATAAATGGGTTATCCGAACCCGTACCAAAACTGCAAAAATCCGAACCAAACTTGGATCGAAATTTAGAAATACCCAAATGGAGCTGAAATCTTTAACCTCGAAAACTCGAATAGACCTGAACCGAACCGAACCCGAATGAGTTTCCGAACACACACCTAAGAAAATCTCAATATAAAATTTCAATTTTAAAATCAACATCTAATTCCAATATCCATAGTAAAATTTAATAAAACACAAACAAATATACTTAAAACAAATATACAAACAAATAATTATTCACAAACAAATATACTTAGGTGGTGTTATTCAATGATGTATTTTAATAGACTTTAAATCCAAACACAATCCATTGTTATTCATTTGATGATTAAATTCTATTTTGAAATCTAGTGTTATTCATTGAATGATTTAAATCCATATTTAAAATCTAGTGTTATTCAACTTTTAAAGATTTTAAAATTCTTTATATTTTGGATTGATTTCAAATCATCTCTTATGGATTCTCATGAACAAATGAATGAATTCAAAATCTAAAGATTACTGCAGAGATTTTAGAATTCATCAACTTAAACTATATAAAATTTTTAAAATTTGATAGATTATAAAACATTGATTATTGAAAACACTTACAAATAATTTAAAATCAGCCTAAAATTGAAAAAACAACACAGATTCAATATCTCTAATAGGTAAAAACTGAATTCAAAGATAAGTAATAAAATAAAATATCAGGTTTTAGATATATATATATATATAT
>CM028689.1:2985706-3133558 GCA_016771965.1 Brassica carinata | reverse complement strand
AAGGAGGGAATGTGGTTAGGGAAAGGTTTGCCATTTCGATAGCTACAGGATTCCGTTTACGTTGTTGTGTTTCTTTGACAAGTTGCTGATATTCTGGGTGAGGAGCAATTGTGGGTCCATTTGAATAAATGCCACTTAGTTTTTTTTTTTTTTTTGTGTGATGGAGAGCAGACGAGGATGGTTAGAAAAGGAATACACTTTCTCTCACCCTTTTTGTTTGTCTGGGTGAAACATAGAAACCTTTTCTCTTTAGCGGACGTTAGATGATAAGAAGTTGATGAGCTGTGTGTGGTGCTTGATATTTTGAAATTCTGAAGCTTTTTTTTTGTTTGTTTGTTCTGTCTTATGGTGTTTTGATAAGTTTAAGGGAGTTTTGTCTATAAAGGTAGCTGATATACAAGATTGTCTAGGCTTCTCTTATTTAGTTTTTTACTATCCCTAAACTTGCAGGATTTGTTGCTCTTGCTTTGGTGGTGTGGGTCTATGAATGGACTGCGACATGGCATCTCCGACGTGGGATTGGGATCATCTGATCATGGCCAATCCCTCAAAGACTGAAAACGACAAGAACCAGCCGTCTCCTCCTGAGTGGGAAATTGAGAAAGGTGAAGGAATTGACACCATGTTTCCCTGTTTCGACGGCCTCGAGAAAGTCAGTAGTGGCTCTACCTCCGGTTTCTGGCACTCACAGTCTACCTCCACCAACTCTTCATCTCCTCCCAAAGTCAAACAAACCAACCTCGCATCAGAAAGTTCCCCTGGAGATTCTTGCAGCAACATAGATTTTTCCCAGGTGAAGGCATCCACCACCACAGCTGCCTCTGCTGAATCAGATCTTTCTTTAAAACTAGGAAAGCAGACTTACTCTGAAGAGTTTTGGGGTAGGGACGATAATGACCGTTCAGCTGTTTCAGTGAAGATGTTGACTCCATCTGGTGTTGCTCGTAAGAAACAGAGCTTGCAAGTCCCGCGTTGCCAAATTGATGGATGTGAGCTGGATCTCTCATCTGCTAAGGATTATCATCGCAAGCATAGAGTCTGCCAAAACCATTCAAAGTGCCCAAAAGTCACTGTGGGTGGCCTGGAACGACGATTCTGCCAACAGTGTAGCAGGTAAAGTCATGATCATGGTTCTGAGTAGTGGTTATGTTTATGACCTCAGTTACTGTATAATGCTGTAGTATATCATACAGTGGAGAACTGATATCTTTTCTGATTTACAGGTTGCATGCCGTCTCCGAATTTGATGAGAAGAAACGAAGCTGCCGTAAACGTCTCACGCATCATAACGCGAGGCGTCGCAAGCTGCCAGGAATATTCCCATTGAATCCAGAGAGGGCGTGCAGTAAGAATCTACAACCCAACTTGACTTTTTTGATCCCTGTCTATTGTATCTCTCTCTCTATATTTTACACAGACACATACACAACTTTGAATTCAGGGAACTCTAATGTGAAATGTTTAACTCCTGCCAGATGATCGAAGACAGCATGCAAATATGTTATGGAATGAGTTGTCTCTAAACACTAAATCTGAAGAAACGTTTGCATGGGACACCACTTATGATACAAAGCCTACACAGATAGAAAGCGGCTTTACTTTGAGCTTCCAGAGAGGCCATGGCCGCCCTGATGAGCAGGTGTTTTCTGGTAGCAGCCGCTCTTTCTCTGCGTATCAAACCTCTGGCGGGTTCTCAGCAGGGAAGTCGTCCAACTTTCAACTTCCCAGCAAAGGTTTGATATTTTACATCTTGTAATTTAAGATCTCTGGTGTAGGAACTGAGTTATACATATGTGTTTTGGCAGGTGTAGGAGAATACTCAGGAGGCCTCCATGAATCGCAAGATTTCTATAGTGCTCTCTCTCTTCTGTCAACGTCTTCGGATTCACATGGGACCAAACACAACCCCATGGTCGAGTCACAGCCAATACATGGCACTTTCCCTTCTACCCATTTTATATAAATGCGTAAGGATCAATGCGAAGTCACTCCATGATAAGTCAGGTTGCATCCAGTGGAGTTTCGTTTCAAATAAAATAAGAATGTGTAACGTTCATTGTTCATGCTAAAACCCTAGCTCCAGTTTCCTCTACAATTCCAAACTTATTAAGTCAAACTTCTGCTTGGATCATGTTGTATTGTATTGTCAAGTGCTTCTTGGATTCTGTTGTATGTCAACTTCGTTACTTTATCAGACATATGTCTAGTGTTTCGTAGCTGTGGTGTTTTGGATGAATCATGCATCTTGTGACAAAAGTTTTTGAGGTTTCTAAGATGAGAGTGGGAGTAGCTGAACTGTCAATAGCCATAAGTTTGCATGCTATAGGGGATGATATCTTTCTGATGCAAATTGCAAACTGGTTGGTTTGACTTTGGGAGATGACGAGTTGGTAGAGGTCAACTGTGAGATTTTAGATACACGAGTGTGCCAGAAACCAGTGGGAGAGCCATCACTTTCTCTCTCTCTCTCTCAAGGCAGCTAGATATACATGGATATAATTATACCTTCTTCCTAGTAGTCAGCTTCTCTTTTTTTGTCATTTTCAGCCTTTGACATGATCAAATTCTCCAAGTCCTCCCCCACAATAACTGAGATGTCATGTTGCAGTAAACAACAACAACCACCACGTTAGCAGAAAAAAATAAGATCAAATAAGAGAAGACTAGACAAGCCAAGCTATATAAACCAAACAAGTTACCTGATAGTAGAAGACAGCCCTACAAGTATCAATACCACCCATAAGAAAAGAAGTAGAAGCCTTTTGTGATGATTTATCAAGCACACACACACACACACTCTGCTCATCAGTCCAAAACTCAACCTCCTGCTGCTTTGACTTCTAAACACGATGGCAACATTTTTCAGATGATTTCTGTCCCACGAGTGTCGACCTCTCTCAAATGATTTATTAGCTTTTAAAATTATTAAATAATGGCCCACTTATTAATCGCCACGTAGACATTTCGCGTCTCTGTACCCAATCAGAATGGGCCGTGACGACTTGTGTTGTGAGAATAGCAAATTTCGATCCATTTTTTTTTTCTTTTAGGTTTGTGAAGGTAAAGTTGAAACGAGGACGACCATACATACATACCAACTCGAAAGGAAATTAGAAGCAATAAAAAAAAAATCGAAAGCAATTTTTCTTCGAGATCGCGATCTTCTCCCTGATCCATTCAAAGCTTCTCTTCTCTTCTCTTCTCCTGCGTAATCATGGTATAGTTCCCAATAAGTCAACCTCTGCCCTTCCTTCTTTTTTACTTATCTGTGGAGCTTCTTCTTTCTCTTCCGTAGCTCCGATCTGCCAGATCTGATTCATGAGTTTAACTATCAATGTTTGAAAATCCGAATCACGCCTTGATTGTTATTCAATTAACTCGAAATTTGAAATCGGATTTAGCTGACTTCTCGTTACTCTTTGTTGTGGTGTTTAGGATGTTCGATCTCCAGCTCCCGCTCCCACCGGATCTCGGCGGCGTGATAACAAATGGTCATCTCGTTGGGGTCCTGACGATAAAGAGAAAGAAATCAACAACAAGGACAAGGATGAGGTTCAGAGTGAAGCTCAATCTGCGCTTGGTGGGAGCCTCCGTGACTCTGACACTCGTGACAAATGGAGGCCACGTCATCGGATGGAGCAGCAGCCACAGTCCGGTGGGCCTGCTTCGTACCGTGCTGCACCTGGGTTTGGGCTTGGTAAAGGACGAACTGATGGTCCTAATTTAGGGTTCATGGTTGGTCGAGGGAGGGCGAGGGGTTCTTGGTCTACTTTCTTCGGTGCTGGAGGGTTCTTGAGGAAGGAGAGTGTCCATGGTAAACGAGCCTATGAGTGTAGGTATGTGAGGGGAAAGTTGCTTGACTTGTATAGGGACCAGAAGCCTGATGGGAGTTTGCCGAGTGAGATGGAGGAAGTTGATTCTGTAACTCAAGTGGATTTGATTGAACCTCTTGCTTTTATCGCACCTGATGTTGAAGAAGAGGTATGGTTGTCCTCACTGAGAACTTGCTTCCATACCCTTTCTTATTTGTAACTAATTGGGGTATTATCTGTCTATTAGGAAAGCCTTAAGGGCATATGGGAGGGAAGGATTACTAGTAGCGAAGCTCACGCTTCACCTGGGGAAGAGTCCTTAGCTGAGAAGAGTTTGGGTATACAATCTTGTTTTTCGTTGCTTTTTGCTTGCTTCTTTCCAAACTAGCGTAATATAACGAATGCTTCTGTGATTTGATGCAGGTGAGACAAAAGTGGATGGTGGTTTGCTAGGGGTTATGAGTGGTGACAGTGTTTCCATGCATAATAGTAATTCAGGTATGTCAATAATAGGTGCTAAATGGGTCTTCAAATTATGAGTTTGATGGTATTTTAGTGTTCAATATATTCTGACCCAAATCCATACAACTGTTGATGTAGGATTACTTGGTAGTCATAATGGAGGTCTGTGGGGTGCTTCTGAAAGTGATCAGGTTTCTCATGGAAGTCCTGAAGCAGTTAGATCTGCTTTTACTAAATCTTCTATCTTGGATGCGGGTGAACCCATTGTTACGGGAAAGCTGCAGCAACCAGATATTGAAGTGAATCACTCCGAAGGGACTCTGCCACCTGAGGAGTTTATGTTCTCGTACATTGATCCTCAAGGAGTAATACAAGGACCGTTCATTGGATCTGACATTATTTCATGGTTTGAACAAGGGTTTTTTGGGACAGATCTACAGGTCCGCTTGGCAAATGCTCCAGAAGGAACTCCTTTTCAAGATCTAGGCAGTGTCATGTCATATCTAAAGGCGGAAAGTATTCACGCCCAGATCAATGATCAAATCAGCGAGCTAGAAGAGGCTAGTAAAAAAACAAATTCGGAGTTTGGTTTATCAGTTGCACCCGTAGCAGAATCTAATGGTTCACCCTCAGCTCACGATAATGTCCAAATGAAGTCTAAGTCAGAAGCTTATGGGAAACCAACACATGTTGATGACCGAAGGTTCTTGGACTTCTCTGCCCAAGATGAAGGTATGTTATTCTACTGACCTTTCCTCAATCCTCACGGTGTGCATTTGTGTGCGAGAAGACATTTCTGTCTTCGGATTTTTTATGCTTTTGTAGCCGAATACATTTCTTTCTTTCATAAGCATATCATCTTATTTTCTGTTCTTAATAACTAAACATACTTTTTTGTATTTTTTTTCTTAATCAGAAATCGTATTCCCAGGAAGAGCTGGGGTTTCTGGTTATGGATCGGCAAAATCCTCTACAACTATGCATGATGCTTTAATGGGAGTTTCTGGCCACTCTGCTATTCCTATTGATTCAGCGAAGGTTGCTACTCAAAATCAGAATGAGAACAAGCTGCATCCGTTTGGTGTGTTGTGGTCTGAGCTAGAGAGCAGTAGTACACCAGTTGATCTTTTGCCTAACAGGTCGTATGATACAGGACATGACCAGAAGTATCTTGATCAACCTCAGGATTTGGATCATTTATTAACTCTCCAATTGCAGCAGCAGCAGCAGCATCAGCATCAAAAGATTCAGTTGCAACAGCAGCAGAAGATTCAGTTACAACAACGTCAACTAGAACAAGAGTATCAATTACAACAGAAGCTCTTGCAGGAGCAACAACAGTCCCATGCTCGGAATTTACATATTCAGCAGATTCTTCAAGGACAGACTCCTGATTCAAGGATTGGGCAGTCACAGGACTTCCCTCGATTCAGCAATGTTGATCAGATGTTATTAGAGCAGCAGCTAATGGATGAATTGCAGAGATCTGGCCATCCGTCGCAAAATTTTACACCCTACATGGAGCAGCTTTCCGCTGGAAATTTTGGGCAGTTACCACATGAAGGTCATCAAAAAGAGCTACTTGAACAGCTTCTTTCCACACAAATGCAATCTCAATACAGACAAATGCATTCTCAACATGGACACATGCAATCTGAACCAATGCGGTCTTTGGAGTACCAGCTACTGCAACAAGAGCAGCTCATGCAATTGGCAAATGGAGGGAGGCAAAATACACTATTGGAGGAATTGAGACATATTGACCCTCAACATGGACAAATGCAGTCTGAACAAATACGGTCTTTGGAGTACCAAATGCTGCAGCAAGAGCAGCTCATGCAATTGGCAAATAGAGCGAGGCACAATACGCTATTGGAGGAACATAGACATATTGACCCTCTATGGCCATCCAACCGTAATGATCAGCTTCTAGGAGCTCATCCTGGGATCCACCGCTCACACTCTTCTACAGGATTTAGACCAGTAGACTTTCATCAACAGCAGCAGAGGCCACCCTTTGAGGACCACTTTAGTCATCTTGAGCGGAACCTTTCATATCAGCAACAACTTAGTCAGGAACTATTCGAGCAAGGTCTACCATTTGAGCGATCTACATCGTTACCTAGAAATGCATCGGGGCTGAATCTGGATGCATTAAAAGGTCTTAACATCTCTGAGTTGCGGGATGCTACTGCCCAGATGCAATCTTCTGGTAGATTAGGAAATTCTACTCAGGGTTTCAGTCATCAGAATCCCCATATACAATTAGGTGAACCTCATTTTTCAGAATTGGAACCAAGGAAAGAACGCTGGCATGGAGCAGATACACAGCTAGCTGGTGGGTGGACTGAAACTCATTTTCATAGATCAAATACTGATGCTGACCATCATAAGATGAGGTCAGAAATGAGGAGATTTGGCGAAGATTCCAACTCATGGATGGTAGATGGACATACAGATGAAAAGTCAAAACAGCTTTTTATGGAGTTGCTTCACCAGAGGCCTGGCCATCAATCTGTCGAGTCACCAAGCATAAATCGTGGGGAACCCTATGACAGGATGGCCCCATCAGGCTTCGGCCTTGCAGACCATGGTGGTAGACAAAACGCTTCGTCTTCTTTTGGGTCTCATGCATCTTCTGATGAACATGTAAACGGGTTACAAGGAGATGGGAACTATATGGGATCGTTGCAGCGTAATAATTCATTAGTTTCTGGAAGTATCGATGGTGGAAGAAAAAATGAAACTAAAGACTTCGGTAATACGTGGAACAATGCACCACCAAAAATGGAAGGAGCGGGATTGATGTCATTTGAAGCACAAGACAGAATGGGAAAGCAAGCAGTAATGGACTCCTTGGTTCAAAGGGAGGTTCCTGTTGATACTCTTGGCAAACAGTCTTCTTTCAGTATCTCTGGTATGTATCTGTCAGTCTTTAAGAATTCGTTTTCCCTGCATTTATCATGTTTTTGTTGTGGGGGCTTATGTTGATATTTTCTTTCTGCAGAGTCATACAGTGACAACTTGATTGGAGAAGTTAAAAATGATAGGTAATTTTGTATTCTGACGTTTAGCAACCGTAGATTAGGTAACTAGTAAATCGCCATGTGAACTCTTATAATGATTAAATATTTTTATTGTTGTAGGTTGGTAGTTCCATCACACGGACAGGTATCAGTTTTGTTAAAAAGGCCTCCCTCTTCGCATGAGGAATTGCTTGAGCAGATGTCCGATGCAGCTAACAGAACAGCAGTGGGAAACAAAGGGTCAAAGGCATCGTTCAGTGAGATGTTGAAGAATAATAGCAGTGGCAGCATGAAGAAATTTCCAGCAGAGCCATCTTCTGATCCAAACGAAGGAAACAAAGGCGGTGGTGGGAAGAAGAAAGGGAAGAAAGGGAGGCAGCTTGATCCAGCTCTTCTCGGTTTCAAAGTCACTAGCAATCGTCTTATGGGTGAAATTCACCGCGCTGATGACTTTTAGTCAATTCTGATACCCTGAGATCCATTCAAGCGTTTCTTCTTCTCCGGCGTAATCATGGTATAATTCCATCTTTGCCTATAAGTAAACCATTCTTATGTTTTTGTTTCACTATGATTTGATGGTCAATGATTTACTCCTTTGAAACATGAATCACGTGAACTTTGTTTCAATAAGCTAAGATGAGACGCAATAATATCTGTCAAAATCACATATTTTTCGAAATTTGAATCGGATTAGCTGACTTCTTATCTGCATTATTGTGGATTGTTCACTTGATTTTTTTTTTTTGTTGAGTGTGAATGAATGCTTGATCCGGGATGAATCATTACCAACTACAGTCACACATAATGGGAGATGAGATTATTGATTGATTCTGTGTTGATTTGGTAATTGCAGAAAACTTCAAAGCTGACTCGCAGACAGGAAAGTGGAGAAGTTTGACAAAACATTTATAAAGAGATGTTTTGTTCCTGAGAGTACGTTTATCTCTTTTAGGTAACCTGTAAAGGAACCATGGTCTGGAATCTGAATCATTTCAGTATTCAGTGTGTATGTTTACAGCTCTCTTTCAGCATGAGGACTGCAACTAGTGGAGATACGGCGTAAACCGAATCACAATCAAGCCAGTAGAATCAAGTTTAGAAATGAATCATGTCTTACTCTTTTTTTTTTCTCTTTTCTTTTACTGTAGAATGCAACTTTCTGTTTACTTGTGCATGTTAACGTAATAAAGAGTATTTTCTTCAAGTTATCATATCTTTCAAGTTATATGCCCCTTGTTATACTTCTGTTCACTCGGTACGACCCACCCGTAGTTGATACTCTAAATACAAGGAGGGCTGGGCACGAATATTCGTTATTTGCTTTATACCCGTTATTTAATCCGTATTTGACTCGTTTTTTCAAGTATTCTTCGTTGCCAAGGCAATCAAGTCGTTGAGTTTTGTTACTTACAAGTACAAGGCAAATAACAAGTATCACAAAAAAGTTAACGACTCGTCTTGCTATTATTCATTACTTGTTTTACAACTGAAAAAATGATAACTAAACCATAAAAACCAAGTTCTAAGCTGATATTTCTATGCTGTAAGAAGTAAACAGTATTTTCATATCAAAATATATATGTATTCTATTCCTTTTTCTTTTTATATTAGGTGCAAATATTTTATTTGAAATAATTCTCGTGTTTTTACCAAGTCGAGTAAACAAAACAAAATTTCATCTTTCTCTGATAAAATATTATCTGTCAAGTAATTTTTTTAAAATTATATCCAAATAATTCATAAATATTTGTAAATAGTAAATAATCAAACAAGACAAAGCAAATAAATTGCAAGTAATATATTTTTGGACAAATACTCAAAATAATAAATACTCAGTTTCCGACAAGGTAAATACAAGTCGAAAAATTCATTACTCATTTAAGGCAAGGCAAATATCAAGTATACGTAAAAACGCAAGTATTCGCCTTGCGCCCACCCCTATATACAAGGAGTGAGTGTAGTTTCCACTTTCCACTAGATCTCGTCAAATCTTATGAAGTTGATGATGATTACTCGCAGGTTTATGGAGTTCTGACCAGTTATCAACTTTCTTCCTCATAACCGATGAGGGGATTCTCAACTGGCACTATTACAATTTTCGGGCTTTAACTGTATAAAGCCCAAGTCATTCTTTTCACACATTAATTAAAGCCCAGTGGCATCTAATCGACCCAACAAGAATATCAAATTTCGATCCAACTCTTTTAGGTTTGTGAAGGGTAAAGTTGAAACGAGGACGACCATAAAAACCAACTTGAAAGGGAATTAGAAAAAAAAAAATATAGAAGTTTTCTTCTAAGATCGCGATCTTCAATACCGAATCCCTAATCCATTCAAAGCTTCTCTTCTCTTCTCCGGCGTAATCATGGTATAGTTCCCAATAAGTCAACCCCTTCTTGTTTCTTTGTGGCGCTTCTTTCTTCCTCTTTGTAACTCCGATCTGCCAGATCTGATTCGTATCGTCTCATGATCTTAACTATCAATTTTTTGAAATCTGAATCACGCCAAGATTGTTTTCAAGTCGAAATTTTGAAATCGGATTATCTGACTTTTCGTTACTCTTTTTTTTGTTGGTGGTGTTTAGGATGTTCGATCTCCTGCTCCCGTTCCCATCGGATCTAAGCGGCGTGACAACAAATGGTCATCTCGTTGGGGTCCTGACGATAAAGAGAAAGAAACCAACAACAAGGACAAGGAGGAGGTTCAGAGTGAAACTCAATCTGTGCTTGGGAGCCTCCGTGACTCTGAGACTCGTGACAAATGGAGGCCACGTCATAGGATGGAGCAGGTCCAGTCCGGTGGGCCTGCTTCTTACCGTGCTGCACCTGGGTTTGGACTTGATAAAGGACGAAGCGAGGGTCCAAACACAGGGTTCGCCGTTGGTCGAGGAAGGGCGAGGGGTTTGTGGTCTACTTTCTTTGGTGTTGGTGGGTTCTTGAGAGATGAAAGGGTCCCTGGTAAACCGGCCTATAATTGTAGGTATGTGAGGGGGAAGTTGCTTGACTTGTACAGAAACCAGAAGCCTGATGGGAGGATGCCGAGTGAGATGGAGGAAGTTGATTCTGTAACTCAAGTGGATTTGATTGAACCTCTTGCTTTTATCAGACCTGATGTTGAAGAAGAGGTATGGTCCTCACTGAGGACTTGCTTTTATATCCTTCCCCATAAGTGTGTCATCCATGTTTCTTGTTTGTACCTAATTTTCATGTGTTTGTTGTCGGGTATTATCTATCTATTAGGAATGCCTTAAGGGTATGTGGAAGGGAAGGATCACTGGTAACGAAGCTCTCACTTCACCTGGGGAAGAATCATTGGCTAAGAAGAGTCTGGGTATACAATCTTGTTTTTTTTGTTACTTTTTGCTTCTTTCTTTCCAACTAGCGTAATATAACGAACGCTTCTCTGACTTGACTCAGGTGAGACAAAAGTGGATGGTGGTTTGCCCGGGGTTGTGAGTGGTGACAGTGTTTCCATGCATAATAGTAATTCAGGTATGTGAATAATAGGTGATAAACTGGTCTTCAGTTAATGTAGTTTTTAGCTTAAGTCTATTCTTATGAGTTTGATGGCATCTTAGTGTTCTATATATTCTGACCCAAATCCAAACAACTGTTGCTGTAGGATTACTTGGTAGTCATAATGGAGGCTTGTGGGGTGCTTCTGAAAGTGATCAAGTTTCTCATGGAAGTCCTGAAGGTAGATCTGTTTTTGATAAATTTTCAGATGCGGGTGAACCCCTTGTTGAGCAAGATTATACGGGAAAGCTGCAGCAACCAGATATTGAAGTGAATCACTCCGAAGGGACTCTGCCACCTGAGGAGTTTATGTTCTCGTACATTGATCCTCAAGGAGTAATACAGGGACCGTTCATTGGATCTGACATTATTTCATGGTTTGAGCAAGGGTTTTTTGGGACTGATCTACAGGTCCGCTTGGCAAATGCTCCAGAAGGGACTCCTTTTCAAGATCTAGGCAGTGTCATGTCATATCTGAAGGCGGAAAGTATGCATGCCCAGATCAATGATCAGATCAGTGAGCTAGAAGAGACAAGTCGAAAAGCTAATTCGGAGATTAGTTTATCATTTGCACCCGTAGCAGAATCTAATGGTTCAGCCTCAGATCAAATGAAGTCTATATCAGAAGCTTATGGGAAACCACATGACGTTGGTGACCGAAATTTCTTGGAATTTTCTGCTCAAAATGAAGGTTTGTTACTGACCTTTTCTCACTGTGTGCATTTGTGTGGGAGAAGATACTTCTTTCTTCGGGTTACATATACTTGTGTAGCCGAATAAATTTCTTTCTTTCATAAGCATATTAATTTATTTTCTGTTCATAATAACTAAACATGTTTTTGTGTATTTTTTCTTAATCAGAAATCGTATTCCCAGGAAGAGCTGAAATTTCTGGTTATGGGTCGGCAAAATCCTCTACAAGTATGCATGATGCTTTAATGGGAGTTTCTGGCCACTCTGCTATTCCAGTTGATTCAGCGAAGGCTGCTACTCAAAATCAGAATGAGAACAAGCTGCATCCGTTTGGCGTGTTGTGGTCTGAGCTAGAGAGCAGTAGTACACCAGTTGATCTTTTACCTAACAGGTCGTATGATACAGGTCATGACCAGAAGTTGGATCATTTATTAACTCTCCAACTGCAGCAGCAGCAGCATCAGAAAATGCAGTTGCAACAGCAGCAGAAGATTCAGTTACAACAACGTCAACTAGAACAAGAGTATCAATTACAACAGAAGCTCTTACAGGAGCAACAACAGTCGCATGCTCGGAATTTACATTTTCAACAGATTCTTCAAGGACAGAATCCTGATTCAAGAATTGGGCAGTCACATGACTTCCATCGATTCAACAACGTTGATCAGATGTTATTAGAGCGGCAACTAATGGATGAATTGCAGAGTTCTGGCCATATATCACAAAATTTTACACCATTCATGGAGCAGCTTGCCGCTGGAAATTTTGGGCAGTCACCACATGAAGGTCATCAAAAAGAGCTACTTGAACAGCTACTTTCCACACAAATGCAATCTCAATACAGACAAATGCATTCTCAACATGGACACATGCAATCTGAACCAATACGGTCTTTGGAGTACCAGCTACTGCAACAAGAGCAGCTCATGCAATTGGCAAATGGAGGGAGGCAAAATGCACTATTGGAGGAACTGAGACATATTGACCCTCAACATGGACAAATGCAGTCTGAACCAATACGGTCTTTGGAGTACCAAATGCTGCAGCAAGAGCAGCTCATGCAATTGGCAAATAGAGCGAGGCACAATACGCTATTGGAGGAACAGAGACATATTGACCCTCTATGGCCATCCAACCGTAATGATCAGCTTCTAGGAGCTCATCATGGGATCCACCGTTCACACTCTTCTACGGGATTTAGACCAGTAGACTTTCATCAACAGCAGCAGAGGCCACCCTTTGAGGATCACTTTAGTCATCTTGAGCGGAACCTTTCATATCAGCAACAACTTAGTCAGGAACTATTCGAGCAAGGTCTACCATTTGAGCGATCTACATCGTTACCCAGAAATGCAGCGGGGCTGAATATGGATGCATTAAAAGGTCTTAACATTTCTGAGTTGCGGGATGCTACTTCCCAGATGCAATCTTCGGGTAGATTAGGAAATTCTACTCAGGGTTTCAGTCATCAGAATCCCCATATACAATTAGGTGAACCTCATTTTTCAGAATTGGAACCAAGGAAAGAACGCTGGCATGGAGCAGATACACAGCTAGCTGGTGGGTGGGATGAAACTCAATTTCATAGATCAAATACTGATGCTGACCATCATAAGATGAGGTCAGAAATGAGGAGACTTGGCGAAGATTCCAACTCATGGATGGTAGATGGACATACAGATGAAAAGTCAAAACAGCTTTTTATGGAGTTGCTTCACCAGAGGCCTGGCCATCAACCTGCCGAGTCTCCAAGCATGAATCGTGGGGAACCCTATGACAGGATAGCCCCTTCAAGCTTCGGCGTTGCAGACCATGGCGGTAGACAAAACGTTTCATCTTCTTTTGGGTCACATGCATCTTCTGATGAACATGTAAACGGATTACCAGGAGATGGGAACTATAGGGGATCGTTGCAGCGTAATAATTCATTACTTTCTGGAAGTATCGATGGTGGAAGAAAAAATGAAACTAAAGACTTCAGTAATATGTTTGGTATGAGCAAAGACGCGAATGAAATGGGAAAGCAAGCAGTAATGGACTCAATGGTTCAAGGAGAGGCTCCGGTTGCTACCCTTGGCAAACAGTCTTCTTTCAGTATCTCTGGTATGTATTTTTAAGAGCTATTGTATCTTTAAGATTTCGCTTTCCCTGAATTTATCATGTTTTTGTTGTGGGGACTTATCTTGATATTTTCTTTCTGCAGAGTCATACAGTGACAACTTGGTTGGAGAAGTTAGAAATGAAAGGTAATTTTGTACTCTGACGTTTAGCAACCGTAGATTAGGTAAGTAGTAAATCGCCATGTGAACTTCTATAATGATTGAATTTTCTTTTTCTTTTGTAGGTTGGTAGTTCCATCTCACGGGCAGGTATCAGTTCTGTTAAAAAGGCCTCCCTCATCGCATTCGTCATCATCGCATGAGGGACTGCTTGAGCAGATGTCCGATGCAGCTAACAGAACAGCAGTGGGAAACAAAGGGTCAAAGGCATCGTTCAGTGAGATGTTGAAGAATAATAGCAGTGGCAGCATGAAGAAATTTCCAGCAGAGCCATCTTCTGATCCAAACGATGGAAACAAAGGCGGTGGTGGGAAGAAGAAAGGGAAGAAAGGGAGGCAGCTTGATCCAGCTCTTCTCGGTTTCAAAGTCACTAGCAATCGTCTTATGGGTGAAATTCACCGCGCTGATGACTTTTAGTCAATTCTGATACCCTGAGATCCATTCAAGCGTTTCTTCTTGTCCGGCGTAATCATGGTATAATCCATTTACTCTTTGTTTGAAATATGAATCACATGAATCACAGAATGGCATCTATTTTTTGAAATTGGAACTGGATTGGCTGACTTCTTATCTGCATTATTGTGGATTGTTTACCTTGTTTTAGATGCATGGGTAAATCTCTTTACCTGGCATTGTATTGTTATGAATTGTGCAAGTCGGTGTACCCAAATTGATTGTTTTGTTGAGTGTGAAGCTTTGCCCGGGATGGGAGATATGATTATTGATTGATTCTGTGTTGATTTGGTAATTGCAGACAACTTACAAAGCGACTCGAAGACAGGAAAGTGGAGAAGTTTGACAAAAACGTTACAAAGAGAGGTTTTGTACCTGAGACCACTACCTCTAAGTTTCTCTCTTTTAGATAAACCTGTAAAGGAACCATGGTCTGGAATCTGAATCGTTTCAGTATACTATGTGTATGTTACAGCTCTCTTCCAGATCATGACGAGTTGAACTATCGGAGGTATGGCATAAATCGAATCACAGTCGAGCTAGAAGAATCAAGTTTAGAAATGAATCTTTCTTCTTCTGTCTTTAGTCATTTTCTCTCCTTCGCCTGTAGAATCCAACTTTCAGTGTACTTGTGCATGTTAATGTTATGAAGAGTCTTTTCTTCAATCTATATGTCCTTGTTGTTATGTTTTTGGTCACTTGGGTACACGCCACACGTAGTTGATACCAAGTACAAGGAGTAAGTATAGTTTCCAAGAGTATACAAAACCTCTAAGAAAGTGCACCAAGGGCAGATATGATCAAGCACTAAGCTGTAGGGAAAGGGTGAAAAGCTGTTCCGCAAACGATCCAAAGTCTTTTTCTCTGAGGAATGGTACAGAGAGGAAGGGGGGACCTTGGTCCATTCCTTGGTAATAGAATTCCAGGTTATCAGACGGTGTAGTAATAGAATGAAGAGCCTTTTCTCCATGTCTGGACCCCAAGGACAACAATATCAGACAACCTTTGTTGCCTAGACATTTCATCCTAATGTGCATTCTGTCAACCTCCTTCCACGACATTGTCATCTTCTGAAGTTGGATGTACCGCTTCTTTTTCCCACTGACCATTTCGTAGGACACTATCTCTTTGGGGTCCGTGAACATGAAGTAAAGATAGCCATTGGCTGTGACTCAAGGTTAAGCAATCCAGGGAGTTTTTGTTGGACGGAATGGTCCATTCATTTCTCATAGACTTCATACTCTCCACATCCAACCCCCAAGACCTTATACCCATCAATGGTGGAGTTGTTGCCATCGCATCAATATTATGCTTTGCTTAATCATGTCACTTCCATTTATCCATACCAAATTACCATTATATTTTTTAAAGAATAATGATGTAACCCATGATACCTCTTGGCCTCTTATTAGTGTTTGTAGGTTTTTTTCTCCAACAGTATTCTTATATATGTATTAATATTCGGTCCAATTGATAAAGCGGTAAAAAAAAAAGATTACAAAGGTTTGATAATTAATATAGAAAAGACTCTCAAAATTCTTCACAACATGTAGTAAGTACACAGAAAGCTAAAGCATTTTACGGTAAGGTTAAAGGAAAAGTGACACAAGAAAGAAGAGAGAGATTTCGTTTATGACATGCCTCCGCTAGTTGCAGTCCTGATGATCTGAAAGAGAGCTGTAACAAAGCGCATACAAAAGTTAAAAAAATATATACTAGTATAACACACACATGACACATAGTATATAACCAAAAAGATCCATATTCCAAGACTATGTTCGTTCGTTATTTATTTGGTTTGTAATATATAAGCACCAGGAAAACGTAGAATATGTAAACAAGAATCAAACACTAAGATGCTTTCCAAGACTAATCAAAGCTAAAAGAGATTAGGAATACTCACATGAACCAATGACGACGAAGACAAAGAATCCGAGGAGGATGGGTCCGACAGGGTAATCCTTACCCTTCTTGGTTGTGGTCTCAGGCACAAAACCTCTTTTTGTAATGTTCTTGTCAAACTTCTCTATCTTCCTGTCTGCTAGCCTCTTTGAAGTTGTCTGAAAATGATCAACACAAGAGTCGATCAATCAATAATCATATCCCCACACACACACACACATTGTGTCTGACAATAGATTCAACCATGTTCTAAACAGAATTACATCTAAAATCATCAAGCAACATCATAAATGCAGACAAGAACTCAGCTAAAAATATCTGACTCAAAAAAGGATCCAATTTCGGAACAATCGACACAACAAACCATAAGAAGTGGTTAGTCAAAGATCGAGATCGCTGGATATACCATGATTACCCGGAGAAGAAGCACTTGAAGAGAGGGATCAGGGAATCGGAATTGATGCTCGCGATACGAACAGAAACTTGTCTTCCTTTTTTTTTTTGTGCACAAACTTGTCTTCCTTTAAAGTCTTGTTTCTCCTGTCCGTCACCACGTTAAAAAGGAGCTCCGTGAACGTCGTCACCGCCTTTCTGTGATTGGATACTGAAACCTGTGATGTCAACGTGGCAATCAATCATTGGATATGGTAAATGAAAATCTCACGGTCTTATTTAAAAGTCACAGCCGTTTAATAATAAGAAAAAAAGTCTTTTAAGTTTATTTTCATTTGAAACCAATTTTTGTGTAATTTTTTTTACTGAATAAAGGTTTAATCCGAGTCTATTAAAGATACAGACTTAACCCTCGGAGGTGTAGTCCACGGATTAATCCTCTTTCGGATATTCAAATGGTCGTAAAACCCATATCCGCGTACCATATATAGAGCTAATAATCTCGCATTAGAGGGTGAGTCGATCTATGTCGTATGTCCTCGAACCAACAGAGTGTGTAGTTAACATTCCTTTCAAATAAACTGATTAGTGAGAACCCTGTAACAACAAATTTTTGGCCATTAGCAAACAATAATAAATACCCCAAAATTTATATTTCAGTAAAATACATTATACACCTCCTCAAACAAAAAAAAACAAACAAATAGCCAAGCACAAGACAAAGAAGCTAATGCTTCTTCTTTGTTCTCCCGTTACGTCGCTTGTTTAGTATGTAATTATGAAGATATAATCATTTTGTTTCAAAAAAAAAAAAAAGATAAGCATTTTTTGTTGTTTTTCTAAAAATTATTTGCGATTCAACCAAAAGGAACGTAATGGGTTTACCCGGTCCGAATATTAGCGGGCTGATATATTGTACGGTTAAAGGCCCAATAAAAGTATATGGAGAGCCTTTCCAGCCCCTGTTTCTCTTGCTCCTATTGGAACTTTTCAGTTCTACCCTCTCTCTCTCTCTATACCCTTGAAAGCACGACTCAAAAGAGGAAGAAGAGAAGAGCGGAGAGAGATGGATCCAGACGCAGTAGCCAAGGCCTTCGTGGAGCACTACTACACCACCTTCGACGCAAATCGTGCAGGCTTGGTTTCTCTCTACCAGGAAGGATCCATGTTGACCTTCGAAGGGCAGAAGATCCAGGGCTCTCAGAACATCGTCGCCAAGCTCACCAGCCTCCCCTTCCAGCAGTGCAAGCACAACATCACCACCGTCGATTGCCAGCCCTCTGGTCCCTCCGGCGGTATGCTCGTCTTCGTCTCCGGTAACCTCCAGCTCGCTGGCGAACAGCACGCTCTCAAGTTCAGCCAGGTTACTGATTCAAAATCTCATTCCCATCGATCTACATAACTTCGATTTGAGTGTTTTGTGCTGTCGATCATGTTACGATAGGGTCTTTGGTGCGTTTCTGCTTAGATATGTTATTAGGGCACTTGATGTTTGATTGATCTGGAATTAACACAGAAATCTCAGGCTATTCTTGATGTAGAGGGTGATAGATCCGTGATTAGGTTGTGTAGATATCATCTAGTTTTGGAATTTAGATTTTGTCTTTTGGAATATAACATCGGATTGCTAGGAGCTATGCTTCTTCTTGGTTATTGACTTATGTCAACTATGCTACGCTATGCTGCTGCATTCGATTAAATTGTCTCTGCTCTGAAAGGGTTCCTTGTGGTGTGTGTATCATCTTCTTTTATATTCTTTGTTAATGCTGAAGACTCTTAAACTATATTTATCACATAGGGAGCCATACATTATATATCAGTATCATTTGACTCTTAGTTCTTCGTTTCAAGGTACTACTTGTGTGTTTGTTATCGGTTTTGTGTATTCATGGTTGACATGTCTCAAGCCAAGTTTAATGCATTCATGTCAATTTTGACCTACTCACACAGTGATCTACATTTGCATCTCTCATGTTCTGATCGTAGAAACTGTTTCTTTCCTATATGTAACATATAGATCTGATGACTGCATGTTGTTCTGATTTGTATTGGTTGGTAATCATATCTTCCTGTCTTTTGTTGCCCAGATGTTCCATTTGGTGTCGAACCAGGGAAACTACTACGTGTTCAACGACATATTCAGGTTGAACTATGCTTGAGGAATGTCTTGGCAATGGGTATTATATGAACCATCGTTGCAAAAGCCAAAAGAGACTCTGATGGGGATTAATTCATGTTGGTTTTTAGTAGATTGGAGAACTTAAAGCTTGTTTTTAGGTGTCTTGCTGTCGGTCTTTATTTTAATCAATGGAAGGTCTTTGTTACTTTGGTTGAGATGACTCTGTTTGTTATCATCCATGATTCAGAAAGTGCTTATTGTTTATGTTTTTTTGAAATATGGTTCTCTGTTGGAACCCTCTTACGTATTGAAAAGTTTGTTAAATCAACTTTTCTTTTCGATTTTGTTCAGCTTACAAAGTATAATGCCTATAACTAAAAGTTTTAATAGATAAGAGGGTGAATGGGTGATCATGTTCCATTCCCATTATTTTTTCTTTGGAATTGGAAGAAGCAGAATGTTTTGTCTTTATTGGACGTAGATTTTACCTTTGAACATCCCAGGAAGAATACCTCCTATGGATCTGAATTGTTGGCTTGATCTCTCTTTCATCATGTAAATTATTGAGTACTCACAGAGCTACTAAGTCAGTGTGAGGATGATCAAAGCAGAGAGCACTATGTGGGTTACTTAGTTCTGCCTCTTCACTTCTTTGTCTTTAGCATTTATTCTATAGACCTTTGCATGGTGAAGGATCTGGCAACAATTCTTCTTCTTCTTTGGTAAAGTAGTTCCAACTGTAATCGGAACGGGTTTGCTGATTCGCACTGAGTTGATAAACAAAAAGTAGCATCATCCAAGTATGTCATCAAGACATATGGCAATACAGAGACATTTCAGGCCATCAAACAACAACTTGCCAAAGACACCAACTTTACTTTATGAGAATTACTAGTGCTTGTTAATCGCATAATAATAGTTTGAAAAGATAAGCTCATTGTTCCATCAAGATCCAAGTTGTTCAAATGAGAGTAAGGAGACGCCGACAAAATAAATATCCTGTTCATCTACTTTTTGTTAATGATCCAACCCCACAACGAATTGGAGCTTTGTTTTGCTAAGAAAAGTGTAAGAGATTGACACACGACCAAACAGCTTTTTATTAGTATGATTCATGAACACATCAGACCAAGCGGATTTCACCAACACAGAGCACTCATTGTCTCATTGCATTACACAGACTCGTTTAGTTTTTTTTTTTTACAAAATCTAAAAAATTAGAAGGGAAGTAAAAAAAAAAAAGAAAAGGTAAACGAGAGATAAGCTTGAGAGGCTAGAAAGCAAAACCCCTATGTCTCTCCAACCTCTCTCAGCCGCTTGAAAGAGGTTTATTGCTGACACTTGTATCATTACTTTTTTAATTAGCTCAAGTCTTTGTTTGTAATGGACGTAACTATGTCATGGCTAGACACGTAACATCCATTGACCGACCGCTTCTTGAATAAGTCACGGTACCTCTTCCACTATTTTCTTCTTCTTTTTGTCTCTCAGAGAAATTGATCGCATTGGGCATTCCGATTGTTTGTTTTGTGTTTGGCTTTGTTTGGCTGAACAAAGAAGTAACGTTTGGTTCGACTATGAAGCTTCATCCCATACTGAACAATGCCATATTTGAGGTCGCCCATGATTTGGACCTGGCACCTTTTTATCCTCTACTGACCAATTTTGGTCATGTACTTGGAAAAAATACTAACAATTCGAAATCCTATAATCTTTATATGTTCTTTTAAATAAATCATGTTACATAATCCATAAACCGTCCCATGGAAAAAGCTCAACTAGAAGGCTTTCTCCATTTTTTCTAACAGTAAAATAGAAAATTCATTTTTTTGAGAAGTAAAAAAAAAATATAAAAACTCCCAAATATCCACACAAATTCCCCCCCAAATACAGATAAAAGAACATATATAGGAAAACTCTAATCTGGATTGCGCTGTTATATAATCAATCCATCTTCTTTGTCCTGCTCGCTCTGCTTAAGAGTTATTCGTCACTTCACAACAGCTTCCATTCTGGGAATGATGAAATCAAAACCAGACATTGTAACAACCCACAAACATGGTTTCAAAAACAAAAAAAAACAATAGGTTTAATTTAAGAAACAGAAGTCAACCAGAAAAAAAATGAAAGAAAATGTGAAAATGAATCTGATTTTGCGTTTGTTGCCGTCACGTTACGTTTGATTGACCCTAATTCAATCCATCTCTAACAAGATCTGAATTAATAAAAAACTACTAAATCTAACAAATATATAGCGTAAAGGTTTAATTAAAATTACCAGAAATCTCCTTCCTGGACGAAAAAGAAGGTGGCGGCGTCAAGACGTAAGATAGGATCGACCTCCCAGCCATGGAAATGGCGGACACGATCCCGGCCACGTACAAAACCACGATGAGAGCCAGAACCCAAGGCAGCAAGAGGAAGCCGATGAAGAAAGTCACGGATCCACACAGCATCAGAGCCACCGATATACCCAGAAGCAGCGACGCGAACCCCGAGGGAGATATATGAGCCATCGAAGGCGACCGATGATGCCGACTTCTCGTCATCGGCGAATCGGGGAAGTGATCGGGGAGAGAGATCGGCATAGGGGGAGAACGGAGGAGGCTGAGGACGAGAGCCGAGAGATCGTAGAAAGCCCTGGAGTCTTGTTCTCGTTGTTGGCTTCTCATCATTCACAATAAAGGTTTTGCGAAACTGAGGAGTAATGATGATAAATGACCGTTCAGACAGAACCGAAACACAGACAAGGAATTGAAACTGACTTTTTTATATAAATCTCGCGGAACAGAGGAATCGTGTGTGTCTGGATAACGAGAAAAAGCAACCATAAAGAAACAAGACACGCGTGTGAACACGCGAGGGTGAGGGCGAGTTTTGGATTCTCACAAGGATGGGGGAGGTGGTGGAAGACCAATTTGGGGAGGAGTGTGGGTCCCTTTAATGACGCGTAGAGTGCTTATCTTCTACGACATTCTTATCTTACCTTCTCTCTCTTCTCTCTGTAATAAATTTGTTCCAATCATACTTTCTTTTTTTCTTTTTCTGTTTGAATCAAATAAGAAATTGGTTTTAGGAAAATGTCTGCACTTTATAGACTTGTCTATTCAATCGAGCTCTTTGCGTTGAACCATCATAATCATAATAATAACAAGAATAATAATTTGTGAAATAATAATACTAGGACCCTTAAGTAAATGAGAAATATTTATTTTGCACTTGTGGATGTACCCTGAGAAATATTTATTTCACATCACTAATTGTTATTAAGAATCAACAAAAAAAATTTACTGTTACCAAAAAAGAACATATTTTTTTGTCAACCCAAAAAAGAATTATTTATTCACCAACAAACTAGCAATTGAAATGTTGCGTGTGCCTCGCACATATATGCTGTTTAATTCTCTGAGCAGTTATTTTTTCTAATGATTTTTTTTTTGTTTCTGATTTTAATTTAGCTGAGGTCGTTTAGTGAAAATATTGACAAGTTCCTGGAATATGGGCCTTAGATAGCCATTTATAGTATATAGATAGCCCAAAAGAATATTAGAGGTGGGCCTATAAGCATATGTTCGTGGTATGCATAGATACATGGCCTCTGGTTTTTCAAACTGGAGGCATATACTTACTGTACTTAAATACCTTGAATTACACAGGGGCATGTATGTATATAATGTATTCAAGATCTTAGTGTGACAGTGTACGAGGAATGCATGGCCAACTACTATACGGAGTAAAATTTTGTTGAAAAAAGTATTGAATTATAGGACATCATAATAAACATTACACACACACACACACATGCAAACAAGACAGTAATATAGAGAGAGGTAATCATCATGTAGCCTAAGAGGGGAGCTAGGAGAACGTTCTGATATAAAAATGTCAAAAAAAAAGATATGAAGAAAGTTTCAAATAGAGTTGGTGTCATAAGGTAACCAACCCAACATGTAATTATTCGCACTTGGTCCTGCTTCCATTCCATGATCTTGCTGTTGCCCCTGATGATAGCTGTTAAACAGCGTAACCAAAAAAAAACATCTAATTAAGATATCAAAAATGTAATACCTACACACTACAAAGGATATCCAAAATTGGTTAGTAATTATATAAGTATTAAGTTACCCGATTTGAAAAATGGGCTCGTATTCCAAAGGCTGGAAGAAAGCTTGTTGTTGTGGTTGGTGACGCCCATAGTCAACATCTACTTCTTCTTGGTTCGGGTTGAGTTGGAATGGCATCTGATACCCATCAGCTAACTGCCACGTAGTACACTTGTTAATTAGTGGATGCATACTTCAAAATAATAACCAAATTAATGCATTATTGTTGTGAATGATGAGAACGTAATTAAGTAATTACCCTCAGCCGAAGAGTTTTGTTTGTATCACTAAGCATGCGTTCCTATTCCAAATTATGTTTTCATAGGAGAGTGAGTATTATTAGTGTATACATAAATGTATGTCATTTGTTCATCATTCAAATTTATTGTTACCTTACTCTGGAGATCATTGAGCTGGTCGAGCATGAACTGTGTCTGCAAGTTTGATATAGCGTATTACTTTATATGGACATCATAGTGTAGCATATATGATGAGAGAAATAGAAGAAGTATAGTACCCGGAGAGCTCTGATCTGCTTCAAAGAAGAATCAAGCTGTCTCTCAAGTGACTCAAGCTCCTTTGTACTAAGTGGTCCAAGATCTTCTCCCAATAGATTCCTATAATATTTCAAGACAAACAAAAATACCATCATAATTAAATTATGTGTAACTTAAAAAAAAAACTCTCTCTGGCTAGCAGTACTAGCTTAGCTTAATTACTAGTCAATTAGTTTAACCTTTGGGTTCTCTGTAAGGCGTCGTAACGCTCCTTAAGCTTGAGATACTCCTGCTGGCTACTAATTTCCTGCTTTGCCAAAAAAAACATTACTGGATTCGAATTAATAAAAGCAGATTAGGAAAAAAAAGGTAAAAGAATATTATAAGAAAGAGAAGGATGGGGGGTACAACTGCTAAGGCTTCTCTTGAAGGCACATTGGGCTCTGGAGGTCCGTAGTTGCACTTTTGGTACCTCTCCAGTGTCTTAAGCATGCTGCTTCACAGCAAAAATGTTCAGTACTAAGTAGTCACGTATCAAAATTTACCTCCATAATTAATCTGAGAGAAATTTAAGTTTCAAATCAACAAAAGTAAATCTTGATAAAACGTTTTCTAGCTATGGTTTACAGAATAATCTGGAAGTCTTTTTAGATATCCAATGGGTATTATAGGGCGAGTTTGACATTAGCATCAAAATCAAACGGAAATTGGATTACAAAAGTGGGTAGACAATAAGCCCTAGCTAGTTGAATCAGCCCCAAGAGCTTCTGAATTTGACAGTTGGTGAACTGATGTGATCGGATTTGATCAAAAAGGTATAGAAAACTCTTTTATATGTAAATTGATTATTCATGAGAAACCCCTAATTAATAATATTTATTAGATCAAATAGCAGAAGTACTAAGGGAACACAAAAACTAAAAGCTAAATTAGGACCCTGCAACCAAACTTTGATAAGAAAGCAAAAATAAACTGAAAGAAAACAGATGAGAGAGATCAAAACAGAAATGGAAATCATCAGAAAAACTCAAAAAACATATTAAAAAGGTGATATATAAATCATTTTAGTTTCCTCTTTGCTTTCTTTTAAAGGATGAAAGAAAAACGTACGATACAAACAACACATAAGAAAGACCCATACAACACATTTCTTTTACACAAATCAAATCAATAGATAAAAATAGATATAAATGAATACCTCTGATTACTGGAAAACTCGTACAGTTTTCCTCTATTAGAGAAGATGATGAGAGCAACCTCTGCATCACATAGAACTGAAAGCTCGTATGCTTTCTTCAAAACACCATTCCTTCGCTTTGCAAACGTCACTTGCCTATTGATCTTGTTCTCTATCCTCTTCAGCTCTACTCTCCCTCTTCCCATTTTTTTCTTTCTCTCTTAATCTCCTATCTCTCTCTCCCTTCTTCTATATATATATATATGAATGAGCCCCGGGCCCCTCTCTCTCCCTCCTTTTTTCTTTTCTTTCTATTTTCTCTTATTTTCTAATTTTTAATGTAAACATATATTCTATTTTTTTTTTCTTTTGTAACATGTGAACATATTCATTTGTACAAATATATATATACGCATGTATCTCACATCACTTCTCTAAAGTACATTAACTTGTCAGCTTCATTATTCTCTTTTTATATACCCTTCAATTATTGTACGTGTGCTACTTACAATTGTTACAAACCACCACATAGGATTTATGCAAATTTTGCAAACAGAAAATGTTAACTACTCCATCGATGCTTAGATATTTTTAAACTTAGAAAATTTGGGTCTATTTGTTTATACAAATTTGGCAAGAGAATAGAAAGAGCTTCCCACTAATCTCACCAAACACTAGTAGTGGTTTCAGCTTCAAACTTTAGTTTAGACAAATGTATTTTTGGCCCTGTTAATGAAAGTTGGATGCTTTTTTACTTTGATTATGGAGGAATAATTGGAATTCCAACATTAAACCCTAACATTTAACACCATTAAATTAAAGCTTCGTATTAGTTTAATATGGTGATAGAGACAGAGATTTTGGAAAATGAAAGATTAGTTAAATCAACGGTGGAGAATAGATGACGAGAGGATGTAGGATGATGAATGATGGCAACCCTAAACTGAGAAAAGTAGGGCAGTGAATGAGTTTGAACACGTGTCGCTATTTGTATGGTAGGGTCTGCTAAACCCACCTGATTTTATATTTATTCTTTTACTCTTGTAATCGAGTTCAGAGAATCATGTGACCTAACCTTAACTAGGTGAAGCCTTGTACGGTCTTCTAACTTACAGAACTACCGTTGTGATTGGTGTAAAAATGTAAAAGTAAAACACACGCTTTTGTGATCTATTTATGTTGCGATGATATCTGAACTATTACTGCTAGATTTGTTTTCATTTACTGAAACTAAATTTTGCTTTATATGAAAATGATTATCTGATAATAAACTATAAGTGTTAATTATTTTAGTTTATGGAACATTACCATGTTGATACCTTTAGTTTGGTATGCGAGGCTGAGACACAAATACATTAGAAATTGATAGAAAACATAAATGGGTAGAATAAACAGAGCTTTGAATATAGATTATAGTTTATTTTGGTTTTCTTAGGGTTCGTCCGATGTTAGAGGCCATGTCCGACAAAACTCTTAGTGCTTTATTTTGACTGGTAAGTAGGTGATGGACACAACGGGATGACTCAATTAGAAAACTAAACATAGCATTATTATTCTGTTTGGTTATATAAGCTTGTTTTCTCTGATTTGAAAGTTGATTCTCTAGCTTGATCGTCTAAGCATTTCTAGCAATTTTGTATGCTTTTTAATATATTTATATCTCTAATTAAGTACGTCTCGAGATTAAGACATTTTACTTGCTTTTCTTAATGTAAGATAAATTAGATAACTGGTTAATGTACAACCAAAATTAGTTAGAAGACGGGGTATGGTGAGAAGACAAGTAAGTCAAGTACGTATTCTCTTCTTTATCAGCTGTGGTCATATTTTTCAATATAAGATGACGACAATTGATAAAGATGTTGTGCATTAAACTACAAGAGAAACTAAAGTGCATTCAACTATTTATTATTGATGTGTCATTGATGATCTTTCTTGTTGTACTATAGACCCTTCGATTTTTTCAAAATGCCGTAAAAACTTCAAGTCTGATGTATCATATATGTGGTCGATCTACAAGGTCTAAAGACCAAACAATGAAACTATTTTTTTGTTTTAAACATTTCAAGAAACCATAGACATTCTTGAAGTCTCTCTAAGGTATATTTATCCAAAGGAAAACAAAATTTCTGTAAGGCATACTATATTTTATTGATAAGACGCGAGATCTTGTAAGATATATAAATGATTCGTAAGTGGATATCGTCTAATATAAATAAAAAGGATTGATATGAAAGAAAGAAAGAAAGAAAAAAGAAGCACTTACACTTTTTTCTGTGGGATCTTATGCCCTGAAGCATACACACAGGACCTACCAAGAATAAATATCCATCGATGAGATCCAACGGTTATGATGAGTTATCAAAATCAAACATGCTATTACACATAGGAAAGATAGAATCTTGATGCTAAAGAAACGGTGATGAACGGTGGTGGAGACCACCACATATCAACTTTCAAGTTGCACTGCAAATAAATGCCACGTGAAATCCTTCCTACAAGACAGCTAAGTTGCGGAGTACTGGTTGATGTGGTCCATTGGCTGTGAGATTGAATCGGACGGTTATCAGGCGATGTCGTGGAGGATTAAAAAAGAATAGGAACCGTCGGATTAAGCTGCTAAAAATAGATAGACAGGGTCCACGTCAAGACGTAATGGGAAGGGGACCTCATTGCCCAAAATAGAAAAATGAGGGCTATCTTCGAATAAGTCACATCTTGGGTTTATTGGGTGGGGTTTTGAGCTTTGGGGACCAGCCTCTTTATTTTTCACCAACAGGCTGCGATATATAGTAAGTTACTGTAGTCCTAGACTCATAGTCATTATGCATCAAATAAAAGGTTTCAGCTTCCACGAAAAATGGTTCACACTAATGTACATGTTATTCACAATCTCATTTCACATTATCAGTAACAGAGTTTTATTTACAAATGACTATTGATTTTTCTTTTTATATTGTTTTTTTTCGTACATCCACTATTAAGTTTCAGACAAAAAAAACTCATTAAACATGTTGGCATTATTGTAGTGATTAAAGACATCGAAGATATAATTCATCAATCCTTGTGAAACCTCAGAAACTCTACAAGCTTGTGTTTGTATTATACGAGGATATGAAGTCAGTATGAATGCAAGACATTAGACATGTCAAGTATAAGCACAGAAATGAGAAAGAATATAAACATTCTAATATTTCCCCCAAAAAAAATTCCCAAAAAAATAAATAAACTAAATACTTTTCCAATTATTAGTACTTATTAGAACTGGTCTTTGGTTTGATCCGAAAAAAAAAAGAACTGGTCTTTGGCTAAAGCTAGTAAAGCAATATTTAAACAAAGAAATATTTCTTAAAGTCTATTAACTAATTATTTAGGTGTCATACTTTTGATGTTGATTATAAGTCAATGGCTACAGCTTAGAGAGCAAAGAGACTTTCGAGTTCTCAGTCTTGGGCTCAATCATCTACTTCCAACTTTTTCATTGTTGTATATAGCTACGGATGTGGCTAACGGTTTTGTGATGGACGTAACTGTGACTATGAAAAGTCCGTAGCCAACAAAAAAAAAGAAGAAGAGATATTAGAGATATGTCGGGCCGGAAGATGTGTATCTTACGGACCAAGATTGTGAAGCCCATGAAACTCATGAAGACCATCAAAGATAAAAGGAAAGACTTGAAGATCAAGTTAATCTAGCATATTTACATTAATGTTTAGGAAAGTTATCATTATCTAGTATTAACATTAGGTTAATGTTACTACTATATATATGCATCTTGTATTCTCTTATTAAACACAACACAATAATATTCGTATTCTATTATATTTTACATGGTATTATTGTGTTGTGTTTAATAAGAGAATACAAGATGCATATATATAGTAGTAACATTAACCTAATGTTAATACTAGATAATGATAACTTTCCTAAACATTAATGTAAATATGCTAGATTAACTTGATCTTCAAGTCTTTCCTTTTATCTTTGACGGTCTTCATGGGTTTCATGGGCTTCACAATCTTGGTCCGTAAGATACACATCTTCCGGCCCGACATATCTCTAATACTCCCCCGCACGACAAACGTGGGATGCACATCGCACAATCTGCAAATCACAAAGCAGACCACGTATGTCGTGGACACTATATCGAGGAAAACAAATCAGTAGGTTCATCCGGGAATAGACTTCAACTTAGACAAAGGAGATGAAAACTTCAGCTCTTCTTTGGTCTTGACAATGGGAATACATCCCGTGGACGCAACTGCAGCTCCATAAACAATAGTCCGTAACTTGACGGTCAGTAACGAACTAAACAAACTTGACCTACAACTTTGAGCACCAACTAGAACTCCCCCGTAATGGTTAAACTATAACCAATAAATCCCAAATTACGGGAAAACAACTCTTGAGAAAATTACGGAAAAACAATTCTTGAGAAATTCTAAACTATAGAACTTATCTCAAAAATAAACAACCGTGAAAACCCAATCTTTTGAACTAAAGACACTTTTTTTTTCAAGCATCTCCCAATAATCCGTAGGCTAAACCATAAGGAAAATAAAATAAAATAAAATAAAGCCTCAATGTTTAATGAAATCGGACGTACTCATCCACTAACGCTTTTAACTTAATAAAAATAAAACCCTAATAACTTATGTTAACCACAAATCACGTGGATTCAAAGTCCAAGTTCACGTAATACAACGTCGTCATCTGGATCATCTTCACCGTCTTCATTGTCAACACCACCAATGAATATCATCGCTTTAAAAACGGAAGTTTTAATTTCGATCCCAAAGAATCGTCTGCTCTGATACCATGTAAAATATAATAGAATACGAATATTATTGTGTTGTGTTTAATAAGAGAATACAAGATGCATATATATAGTAGTAACATTAACCTAATGTTAATACTAGATAATGATAACTTTCCTAAACATTAATGTAAATATGCTAGATTAACTTGATCTTCAAGTCTTTCCTTTTATCTTTGACGGTCTTCATGGGTTTCATGGGCTTCACAATCTTGGTCCGTAAGATACATATCTTCCGGCCCGACATATTTCTAATAAGAGAAGATCTAAGATTTAGCTACGTCCAACATAAAAACAATCATTATCGTCATTTCATGACTACTTGATTCATAGTCATTCCGTGACAAATGACTATCGAGTACGTCGCTATGTGACAATTTCACTCCATGATGATGGATGGTAACATATACACAGAATTGGGTTATAAGTGTCTACGAAATTAACGATTGAATCCGATCCGCAACTATCCTGCGGGAAGTTTGTTACCACACATGTTGACAAACTCAGTTTTTTTACATGTATTCCAAAGACATCGTATTTTTATAGAAATTGGACACCAAGTATGTATGCTTGGTTTGAACATTTCCATACTTTGCTATTTATCTTCTCTATCGTTTTCGGAGGTACATGGTCTATTTGTAGGCACTGGATGTTAGATTATATATTTCATATATATGGCACTAAGATGTTAGACAAATCAGTGTAGAATTTCATCTATAACTAGAGAAAGTTAAAATTTTATTTTCTTAAACTAAGAAATTCACCAACATACTCCAAGAATAATTCTAAGAATTTACAATTTAAAATATTTTCAATTTTTTAAAATAGTTTATCAAATAAAAAGTTTAGTAACATTTGATTTTAAAATATTTTTAATTTTAATTATTTAAATAATGATGAACTTTTAATTATAATACAAATCATCTTAATTAACTCTCAACTGATTAATATTATAATACAAATCATCTTAATTAACTCTCAACTGAATACACTTTTCACGTTTTATTGTACTAAATATTAGCCTTTCATTTGGACAGTCACATGGTCCACTTCTTCAGCACAGTCAATTACTAGAGTATTCAAAACATTATTTTAATTACTCTTAGTTTCTTTTGTTATTTTGATAAAGAATTACTCTTAGTTTACCTAGTTTACTATACTTTTATATAACAATGTAAATATGTGTGTTTTTATACAAATATTTATACAAGTCCAGTCACGATACGAGCCAAAAAAAATTTAAAAAAATCTCAAAATTTAAAATAATAATCTCATTGAGAAGATGGACGTGTTGATTCGAACATATCAAATAACGGGCCACACTTACTCTGCTATGCAGTTTCGACTTTCGAGCATTACTAGAGCATGTGTGGCCAGCACACTTGGGGCACAAACTGCGTTATTGGGATCACTATATCTCTTAGACGATCTCCATGGTACACAAAATTTACACTATAATTCATACTAAAATAAAGTGACTCTATTATAGAGTTAGATTTGCTCAAGTGGTTCACTCTATAATAGAGTGGATTATAGAGTAAAGTTATTTTTCACTCTAAATATATATAGAGTAAAAGACATCATTACTCTATAATCCATTCTATTATAGAGTTAGATTTGCTCAAGTGGTTCACTCTATAATAGAGTGGATTATAGAGTAAAGTTATTTTTCACTCTAAATATATATAGAGTAAAAGACATCATTACTCTATAATCCATTCTATTATAGAGTTAGATTTGCTCAAGTGGTTCACTCTATAATAGAGTGGATTATAGAGTAAAGTTATTTTTCACTCTAAATATATATAGAGTAAAAGACATCATTACTCTATAATCCATTCTATTATAGAGTTAGATTTGCTCAAGTGGTTCACTCTATAATAGAGTGGATTATAGAGTAAAGTTATTTTTCACTCTAAATATATATAGAGTAAAAGACATCATTACTCTATAATCCATTCTATTATAGAGTTAGATTTGCTCAAGTGGTTCACTCTATAATAGAGTGGATTATAGAGTAAAGTTATTTTTCACTCTAAATATATATAGAGTAAAAGACATCATTACTCTATAATCCATTCTATTATAGAGTTAGATTTGCTCAAGTGGTTCACTCTATAATAGAGTGGATTATAGAGTAAAGTTATTTTTCACTCTAAATATATATAGAGTAAAAGACATCATTACTCTATAATCCATTCTATTATAGAGTTAGATTTGCTCAAGTGGTTCACTCTATAATAGAGTGGATTATAGAGTAAAGTTATTTTTCACTCTAAATATATATAGAGTAAAAGACATCATTACTCTATAATCCATTCTATTATAGAGTTAGATTTGCTCAAGTGGTTCACTCTATAATAGAGTGGATTATAGAGTAAAGTTATTTTTCACTCTAAATATATATAGAGTAAAAGACATCATTACTCTATAATCCATTCTATTATAGAGTTAGATTTGCTCAAGTGGTTCACTCTATAATAGAGTGGATTATAGAGTAAAGTTATTTTTCACTCTAAATATATATAGAGTAAAAGACATCATTACTCTATAATCCATTCTATTATAGAGTTAGATTTGCTCAAGTGGTTCACTCTATAATAGAGTGGATTATAGAGTAAAGTTATTTTTCACTCTAAATATATATAGAGTAAAAGACATCATTACTCTATAATCCATTCTATTATAGAGTTAGATTTGCTCAAGTGGTTCACTCTATAATAGAGTGGATTATAGAGTAAAGTTATTTTTCACTCTAAATATATATAGAGTAAAAGACATCATTACTCTATAATCCATTCTATTATAGAGTTAGATTTGCTCAAGTGGTTCACTCTATAATAGAGTGGATTATAGAGTAAAGTTATTTTTCACTCTAAATATATATAGAGTAAAAGACATCATTACTCTATAATCCATTCTATTATAGAGTGAACCATTACTGATAAATCAATTCTATAACAGGATTATTCTATTTTAGTGTAAATTATAGAATAAATTTTGTGTATAATTAGAGATGCCCTTACAGCCTAAAATGATTTAAATCATAATTTAAGTAACGGTTTATATTATAATTTTGGTTCGGTTTTGAAATTTTTTGTTCAGTTATGAACATTTTGGTTCAGTTCGAGAATCTTTTGGTGGTTAAAGCATCTCTTGCTAGAAACAAATTTATACAAAAGCGGTACTCCTTTGATTAGTGGCTCAGTATTTACACAAAATAATGATCTCATATGTACCCAGTTACTTTGCTTGTTACCGAGGATAATCACTTAATCTAACACTGAGTTAATCAAAGAAAACATACAAATCTCTTATCATTAGAAATTTGCAGTATGCAAGGATCATCAGTAAAACTTTGGTATAACAAAAGTATTTGACAAATGGACCAGCCTTTTGTTTTCAATACAAAAACTGAAAAAGATGAGACGGCCAGACAAAACCATACTCTCATATAGATTGAATACAAAAGGGCAGAGCAGCAACCAACTGATTAATTGTGACAGTATATCTATCTTATTAAAGTAGAAGTACTTTAAGCTTTTGTTTGGCAACAAGGATAGGAATAAATAAAAAAAATCTGTTTGGCAATATTGATAGGAATAAAGAAAATTAAATCTGTTTGACAACATTGATAGAAATTGAAACAAATAAATGAATAATAATTAGATTGGGAACAAATATATACACGCTTGGGTCTATAAATTGGCGGATGGGCCTGTATTTTTAATAATGTTAGTTGTGTTTTCGGTGTAAATAATCAAACCAATCAAACCATACTTTGGTATAATGATAACCAATTATTGTTTCGATAGGAAATTTTAATTTTGATTATGCTTATACCATGATCCATCATAATCAAACCGGACTTTGGTAATCATAATCAAACCATACTTTGGTATAATGATAACCAATTATTGTTTCGATAGGAAATTTTAATTTTGATTATGCTTATACCATGATCCATCATAATCAAACCATACTTTGGTATAATGATAACCAATTATTGTTTCGATAGGAAATTTTAATTTTGATTATGCTTATACCATGATCCATCATAATCAAACCGGACTTTGGTAATCATCAATCACAGTTTAGACCGGAAATTACGGTATGGTTTGAGTTTGCCACGACAAGCGAACATTATAGTCGTACGTCGGCTCTCTCTCTGCCTCACTTGGTCGTAGCATCTGTTTCGCCGGTAACCTTACCGTGATTTCTCTTAACAAATCTGTACTCGATAATCTCAAACCGCTTCCTTTGTTTCCATCTCAGTCCTTCTCCCATATAATAAGCTGGTCGCTATCTCTAGGCTATGGCTATGGCTCTTCCGCTCGGGAAACTAACCGTCCTCATCGGTGCAGGTCCGTGTACGACTAGTTTGGTCGGTGCTCCTCGTTTTTTTATATTTTTGATTGGTCGCAATAAGAGGATCAAAAGTTAGGGTTTTTGATAAACCCTTTGATCCCATCCCTGTAGAGCAAAAAAAGATCACTGGGCTCTTTCTTAATCATCGAACAAGTTCTTAAATGTTCATCAAAGTTACTACCTTTACTGAAATTTGTGTGTGTTACTTTAGGACTTGTTGGGTCTGTTCTTGCTAAAGAAGGGAGCTTACCAGTTGTCTCGAGCCTGGTCTTCTGGTGCTTTTAAGGTTTTTTACTTTCTATGTCGAGTACATTGTATGTGTGTGTGGGATGCTGTTGGGGGCAACTTTTTTTTTTTTTTGTTTCTATTTACAGATTGTATTTAAGCAACTGAAACAAGAAGAACCTAGCAAGTCTCCTCCGAATGATACGGCACTTGTAGCTCAGGTTAGTTCTTTTTTTACATGAATCTTTTAATTAGCGGGGATTGAGCTAGGCAGTGAAAGATTTGCTCAGGAATTGAATTTCCATTGTTCTTTTCTGATCTCTGATTTTATTGTAGGTTAACAGCCTTCGGCATGAGTTGCAGTTGCTGGCTTCAAATAGGCCTATCACCATTGTTACGACACAAGGATCAGGTTCTCTTGAGTTTTTGATTACTTATTATTGGAATTTTGGTAGCCATCTTCTGCGTGATGAAAAAAAAATAATAATAATATTGGTTTGATATGAAAAAGTCATGGGATTTAAAACATTTTATTCTTTTTCTGGCCATGGTTTTAAAATCTTGTTTCAGGTTTTCTCCTTTTGCTACTTTGTTGCATCAAATATTTACTGTTAATCGAAACGTGGATGAAAGTTAGTTTACAGTTTCCTTCCATTAACAGGTAGAAAGTATGGTGTCATCATTATCATCGGGGTGATAGGCTACGGATATGTGTGGTGGAAGGTAAGTAATGCTTCACCATACCCACCCATGATACTTAAAATAGTTTTACTTGCTAACTTAAAATTAATGCTAGGCACTGATTTTCTTGTGGAACATTCTCAGGGATGGAAGCTTCCAGATTTTATGTTTGCCACTAGGCGCAGCTTATCAGATGCTTATGATAATGTTGGCAACCAGATCGATGGTTTTTACTCATCTCTCTCGGCAAGTTCTTACTTCCCATTGTTTATCTACCGCTCTCAAAGACTGTTCGCTTGTGATTTCTGTTAGAAAAATTGATTATGGAGCTCTATTCTTGTAGTCTTTTTTTTTTTTTTAAACTGAACTGTGTAGAACATCGATATTTGTCTCATTTTTTGGCCTGTTAAAATTTAATGGCAGGATACAAAACGGGAGCTAGGTGCAGAAGTCGACAGGATGGATTGCACTTTGGATGCAAGTTCAATAATTATTAAAGAAACAGGAAGACAAGTATGTTAGATTCAGTGTATACAAATGCTTTTACTTCACTGCGTTGTCTTTTCTAATGTTATCAAAATGTTTAGGTGACTGAACTACGGGATGGTACAGCAAGTATGAAGGATGAAGTCAGGTCTGTTTTCGAGGCTGTTACAACTCTGGTGAGTAAAATTTAATGGTTGCATATATGTTAATAAACCAGTTTGTTGTTCCTCCTAAACAAAATGAGTTGATCTTGTAATCCTCCTAACTTTAGGCCAGCAAAGTCTATCGCATTGAGGGGAATCAGGTAACATTTTTGTCACAGTTGTAGAGTTGGAGAATTGTTTTGTTCATCAGGAAGTGACGATTGGATATGAATTTCTTATTCGCCATTCATAAAGGATCTCACGCTTAAAGGAGTTGGAGCTCTGCATGCTCAGTGTCTCGAGCACAAAAGAATTCAAGAGTCTAATCAGGCATGAGCCTTCTTTAATGTGCCGTGAATTTAAGAGTAATGGCTACGTTTTCATATTATTTACCTAGATTTTCTTCTGTGTACAGGCTTTGCTGTCAACTTCGTCATTGCCAGCTATTGAGGCAGCTCCTCTGACACATTCTTTGTTTCATCTGTTCTTGCAATGAATTTCAGTTGTTCATCATATTATTGGGACCTTGTTCTTTCTATCGCTTATTTGTTTGTCTTGATATTTTGATGTTAGGAGACTCTATCTTTGCCTCCTCCTGCTTCACCCCGTGAATCCCAATCATCACCTTCAACCCCTAACGGAGCTCAAAGGTTTGTTCCGTCTCAAACCCGAGCTGTCGATGAGAAAATTATTTTCACTGTACTAAGTATTGACTTTTCATTTGGACAGTCACATGGTCCACTTCTTCAGCACAGTCAATTACTAGAGTATTCAAAACATTATTTTAATTACTCTTAGTTTCTTTTGTTATTTTGATAAAGAATTACTCTTAGTTTACCTAGTTTACTATACTTTTATATAACAATGTAAATATGTGTGTTTTATACAAATATTTATACAAGTCCAGTCACGATACGAGCCAAAAAATTTAAAAAATCTCAAAATTTAAAATAATAATCTCATTGAGAAGATGGACGTGTTGATTCGAACATATCAAATAACGGGCCACACTTACTCTGCTATGCAGTTTCGACTTTCGAGCATTACTAGAGCATGTGTGGCCAGCACACTTGGGGCACAAACTGCGTTATTGGGATCACTATATCTCTTAGGCGATCTCCAATGGTACACAAAATTTACACTATAATTCATACTAAAATAAAGTGACTCTATTATAGAGTTAGATTTCTCAAGTGGTTCACTCTATAATAGAGTGGATTATAGAGTAAAGTTATTTTTCACTCTAAATATATATAGAGTAAAAGACATCATTACTCTATAATCCATTCTATTATAGAGTGAACCATTGATAAATCCAATTCTATAACAGGATTATTCTATTTTAGTGTAAATTATAGAATAAATTTTGTGTATAATTAGGCATGAGCCTTCTTTAATGTGCCGTGAATTTAAGAGTAATGGCTACGTTTTCATATTATTTACCTAGATTTTCTTCTGTGTACAGGCTTTGCTGTCAACTTCGTCATTGCCAGCTATTGAGGCAGCTCCTCTGACACATTCTTTGTTTCATCTGTTCTTGCAATGAATTTCAGTTGTTCATCATATTATTGGGACCTTGTTCTTTCTATCGCTTATTTGTTTGTCTTGATATTTTGATGTTAGGAGACTCTATCTTTGCCTCCTCCTGCTTCACCCCGTGAATCCCAATCATCACCTTCAACCCCTAACGGAGCTCAAAGGTTTGTTCCGTCTCAAACCCGAGCTGTCGATGAGAAAATTATTTTCACTGTACTAAGTATTGACTTTTCATTTGGACAGTCACATGGTCCACTTCTTCAGCACAGTCAATTACTAGAGTATTCAAAACATTATTTTAATTACTCTTAGTTTCTTTTGTTATTTTGATAAAGAATTACTCTTAGTTTACCTAGTTTACTATACTTTTATATAACAATGTAAATATGTGTGTTTTTATACAAATATTTATACAAGTCCAGTCACGATACGAGCCAAAAAAAATTTAAAAAAATCTCAAAATTTAAAATAATAATCTCATTGAGAAGATGGACGTGTTGATTCGAACATATCAAATAACGGGCCACACTTACTCTGCTATGCAGTTTCGACTTTCGAGCATTACTAGAGCATGTGTGGCCAGCACACTTGGGGCACAAACTGCGTTATTGGGATCACTATATCTCTTAGACGATCTCCAATGGTACACAAAAATTTACACTATAATTCATACTAAAATAAAGTGACTCTATTATAGAGTTAGATTTGCTCAAGTGGTTCACTCTATAATAGAGTGGATTATAGAGTAAAGTTATTTTTTCACTCTAAATATATATAGAGTAAAAAGACATCATTACTCTATAATCCATTCTATTATAGAGTGAACCATTACAGTAAATCCAATTCTATAACAGGATTATTCTATTTTAGTGTAAATTATAGAATAAATTTTTGTGTATAATTAGAGATGCCCTTACAGCCTAAAATGATTTAAATCATAATTTAAGTAACGGTTTATATTATAATTTTGGTTCGGTTTTGAAATTTTTTGTTCAGTTATGAACATTTTGGTTCAGTTCGAGAATCTTTTGGTGGTTAAAGCATCTCTTGCTAGAAACAAATTTATACAAAAGCGGTACTCCTTTGATTAGTGGCTCAGTATTTACACAAAATAATGATCTCATATGTACCCAGTTACTTTGCTTGTTACCGAGGATAATCACTTAATCTAACACTGAGTTAATCAAAGAAAACATACAAATCTCTTATCATTAGAAATTTGCAGTATGCAAGGATCATCAGTAAAACTTTGGTATAACAAAAGTATTTGACAAATGGACCAGCCTTTTGTTTTCAATACAAAAACTGAAAAAGATGAGACGGCCAGACAAAACCATACTCTCATATAGATTGAATACAAAAGGGCAGAGCAGCAACCAACTGATTAATTGTGACAGTATATCTATCTTATTAAAGTAGAAGTACTTTAAGCTTTTGTTTGGCAACAAGGATAGGAATAAATAAAAAAAATCTGTTTGGCAATATTGATAGGAATAAAGAAAATTAAATCTGTTTGACAACATTGATAGAAATTGAAACAAATAAATGAATAATAATTAGATTGGGAACAAATATATACACGCTTGGGTCTATAAATTGACGGATGGGCCTGTATTTTTTAATAATGTTAGTTGTGTTTTCGGTGTAAATAATCAAACCAATCAAACCATACTTTGGTATAATGATAACCAATTATTGTTTCGATAGGAAATTTTAATTTTGATTATGCTTATACCATGATCCATCATAATCAAACCACACTTTCATATAATCATAATCAAACCAGACTTTGGTAATCATAATCAAACCATACTTTGATAACCAATAATAATTTCGATAATTAATTGTAATTTTGATAACCAAATAAGTAACCAAATTTAATCTCGATAACCAATGAAAATTTATTGGTAACCAATATCATAGCATACCAGTCCATAAACCACAACTTGCGCTGCAAGTTACCGTTCTCCCATGTATATTGTCATCATAATACTTATCAAAAAGGAATATTCTATTCTCTCTGATTAATTTCTCTTTTTCTTCCAATAATTTAGATAGATTTGGCGTGGAGATATCTCCTAATTTAAACCAAGATCCCAAACTTGGTGCGCACAAAAATATCTTAGAAGTTCATAACTGCATTGCCATATCTTTTCTTTTCTATATTAGGGTTACAATATCAAATAAACAATGCATATATATATATATATACTAAGGTATTAGTACTTTTTGTGTTACAAATACATTAAATACAATAACAATCTATGATAGCGAATAATATGGATCCTACTTTATACTCCCATCATTACCCGTACAACTAACCATATTTCAACTAATGAAAAAATAAATAGAAGAATCTTATTAATAAATGTTGCATTGAAATCATAAAACGACATTTATTTTGAAACGAAAATTTTCCTCCAGAACGACATTTAAACTGAAACGGAGGGAGTACAACCCAATAATTTTCTATTGGGTATAAATTGATAATATTTTTACAAGTTAAAGTAAACACCCGCCCAGTCGGGCGGGTCAAAATCTAGTTCCAATTAAAATATAAGCTTGCATCCCCTACAAAATTTATGCACCTTTTTCTCCACTAAAGCAAAGGGAACGAGCATAAACACAGCAAAATGTATATTCTCTACCAGCACTTATTCTGGTTTATTGATTCTTTTATATATCTGAATGATCAAACTCTCTTCAGTATTGACAAGCCACACTATTGGGCTCCAGTCAAGTTTGCAGGCACTGCGTTCACCGCACTACGAGTCCTCCCTATTCTTGGCATTGAGAACATACTAAACAGGCCCGAACTCGTGTTTCCCATAGCCTCTCCAGAAGGTGTTCCATTGGAGAAACTCTCACGGCTGTTAGAGCTTTCGCTTATGTCCTTCAAACCAGACATAGACTGAGTGTGCTGAAGTGGACCCTGTGACTATCCAAATGGAAAAATCAGCACTCTGAGCAATGCAATTCAGTTTCTAATGGACGACGCTGGTTTGCCATAAAACATACCTGTTGACCTCCGTTAGGGGTTGATGGCAACTGGGATTCACGGGGAGACGCAGGAGGCAAAGACAGAGTCTGCTAAGATTCAAAACACCATGGAGAAGTAAGCAATAGAACAGAACAACTCTCAATAACTTGATGAATATTTACTCATGTACCCTTAACGAGGGTGTCACAGGAGCTGGCTCAAGGGCTGGCACAGAAGAAGTCGATGGCAAAGCCTAAACATAAAACAAGTCTGTGTAAATAAGAGAAAATTCAGAAAAATTGAACTGCATACTGAAGAAGGTTCATGCCTTATTGGACTCTTGAAGTCTTTTGTGCTCCCGACACTGAGCATGCAGAGCTCCAACTCCTTTAAGCGTGAGATCCTTTATGGATGGCAAAGAAATTCAAATTCAGTTTAACACAACGCCTGATGAACTTAAACAATTATCCAACTAAAACTGTGACAAATGTTACCTGATTTCCCTCAATGCGATAGACTTTGCTTGCCTGAAACAACGAAGACCACAAGATCATCTCTTTTTTCCTTTTTAGGAGGAACAAACTGGTTAACAATATATGCAATTATTATATTTTCTCACCAGAGTTTCAACAGCCTCGAAAACAGACCTAACGTCATCTTTCATATTTGCCGTACCATCACGTAGTTCAGTCACCTAACAGTTACAGAAATCGTCAAGAAAGCAAGTAGAATCATCTGAAAGCCTTGCCAACGCAGTGAAAGATGAGTGTTATACCTCTCTTCCTGTTTCTTTGATAATTACTGTACTTGCATCCAAAGTACGATCCATCCTGTCAATTTCTGAACCTAACTCCCGCTTTGTACCCTGCCCCATGACATGTTAACATAACCAAAGTGAGACACAACTCAATCAAAATCACAAAATGTACTAGATCTGTTGGATTGATTAGCTCACAAAAGGAACCATCATAACTGATCAGTATATTAGTTCAATCGTCATTTCAAGAAAATATGGGAAGTGATAACTTACAGAGAGGGATTCATAAAAGCCATCGATCTGGCTGCCAACGTTATTGCATGCATCTGATAAGCTGCGCCTTGTCGCAAACATAAAATCTGGAAGTTTCCATCCCTGAGAATGTTTGCAGAACAAATCAGCGCAGCGCCCAGACAGTTTTCAATAAAGAAAAATAAACTAAAAACAAATGAGCCAGGTCAAAGTAATTGGCAAGGAGAACCAAATGGAGTTGTTTTCCAAAAATACAAACTCTTGAGTAGCCAAAAGCAATTCAAATGAGCAAGTAACTATTGCAAGAAGCTCAAATATGGTGAAGAATTGTTACCTTCCACCAAACATATCCGTAGCCTATCACCCCAATAATAATGATCCAACCATACTTTTTACCACCTGGAAATTAAAGGAAATTGTCAACTATTTGTCTGCAAGCTAAAATTAACATAAACAAAAAATAATTTCATATTAATGAAATGACTTGTTAAAGCTGGGAAGAAAATGCCATTGATAAGAACATTAGTCAATCTGTCTTACAAATCATGGCCAGAAAATTAAAAGATTGAGAAAGGTTCTACTGTCCTGCTTCGTATTATTATAATAACCAAACCAAATCGCTCTTTTTTAATAGATTTTTAAAGCAGAAGATTTCAGAGCAAAAAGGAATACAAAGCTTCAACGTAGAAACTATAAAGGACCTGATCCTCCTGTCGAAATTATAGTAATAGGTCTGTTTGAAGCCAGCAACTGCAATTCATGCCTAAGACTGTTAACCTGCAAGAATAATAGAGATCAGACAACAAATCTTTCTCATCCAGCACTATCTTACAACTTATCCTCGGCAGTAAGTAGATTCATTTCAAACTAACCTGGGCTGTAAGTGTATCATTGCGAGGCTTGCTGCCTGATTTGGCAGGTTCTTCTTGTTTCAGCTGCCTAAGTACAATCTATCAAGAAAAAATAAACCATTACCCTCGTTATTCCAAACAGCATCGTACACTTTGGCACCCAAAGTTTCGATTGAATAAAGAAAAAAAGGTGCAAACTTTATCATGTCAGAGGATGGTATGCAGTGAAAGATAGAAGCTTAGATACCTTAAAAGCACCCGAGACAAAATGGGATACATCAGGTAAGCTCCCTTCTTTAGCAAGCACTGACCCAACAAGACCTGAAACAAAGACGCGAGTTAGATGAGCATTAAGCCTGCCCCTAAATGAATACATACAGTAAGAAACCAATAAACTTCTCCTCGTTTCAAAATTTATCCTCTGTGAACACACTAAAAGATCAAAAGCCTCAAACTTATGTGCCCAAGATGATTCATTGATAGATACCCAGTGGAGAATAGTGATCATTCTACAGGAATCAAAGGGTTTATCAAAAGCCCTAATTTCTAATCCTCCAATTACGATGTCCAGGAACCAAATAAAAAAAAACTCCGAGAAGCAATAATTGAGTAATGGAATAGAAAGCCCCATTAATGAACGGACCTGCACCGATGAGGATAGTGAGCTTCCCGAGCGGAAGAGCCATACACGATGTTGCCTAGAGACGTAAAACTCTACCCTGCGAGCTTGTTACGGCTAAAGATTAAGGTGGCAGAGGAAGAGGCATCAGAGGATCGAAGATAGAATTGGTTGGAGAGAGAGCTTATGATAGGTAGAATCGGCGAGAGAGAGATACGCTCTTTTACGACGACTACAGAGGGAGGCGGAGAGAGAGAGAGACAAAAAAAATTGGAGGCGACAGTGTTGTGTTGTGTTCCACAAGTGACTTGAGAAACAATAGTTTCTCTCTCTCTCTCTCCAATTTTCTTAATATTTTTTTGTGGGCCGAAATAAAACTAAAATGGTGATGAAAAGGCCTTAGAATATGCTCTGAAAAGATGCCCACGAGTTTCTAATTTTTTAAATATTTTGTTTTAATTGGAAAAAAAAAATCATAGTAGCCTTTTCTATGCTCTCACGAGGCTGTATTTGGTTAGGTTCCGGCTCCAGATTCAGAGGATGAGGATACACACGTTAAAGAGAGACTAGTGAGATTTCATGAATCTTCTAAGCTTATTGTTTTTGTATTTTCATATGTATAGATGTGTTTCTTTTGGATAGATAGATCAGATCAGGACGAAATAGAATTTGAGAAAAGATGACACCTTACAATATATCTTAATTTACACTGGCGCTTTTGAGCCTGTTACAGAGTTTTCCTAAGAATGATGAGTTACGTTGTCAGTCAAGTTCCCTATTGCTACGTGTCATTCTGGACCAGAAATATTAAATCTAACCTGATTGAAAAAGGGGCTTCCAACTATTAAATCTAATAATCTCAAAATGGGATATGGAAGAAAAATTAAAAAAAAAAACAAGAAAACAAACTATACATAAGATATAATAATGATCAACAAACCAGAAATGGACAAGTACTAGTAGATGTTTTTGAATACTGATTATGCTCGATACCTAGCTTAGATGCTAAAAATATCTACATATGAGAATCTCTCTCTCTTTTTCTCTCTTTAACAACTGCTTAAATCAAACAAATGGCCCACCTTCTGAAACTATGTACCCTATTTAATATCTAATAACTTTGTTCCTAAGCAAACATAGATATGAGTTTCTAAAAATGTTGTTGTTGCAACTCTTAAACTAGAGAGTGAGGGTCCAACCACACCCAACCCACTGGGAGAAGAAGAGAATCAATCATACAGAACCGATGATCAACTCTTCCGAGAACTAAAATGACCAAAAACAAGAACAGTAATGGATCAGATAACATGCCTGCGCTGCAGCACATTTCATATATTATTAAAATTTAAATATAGCTTTGTTTAATGGATTCCAAGAACAAAGCATTTGTTTTATTTATTTAAATCGATCGAAGCGAGAGATGCTTCACGCATTCGGATTCCAAAGTCTCCAAAAACGCCAATTGAACAAACCCATCACGTCCGGTAACAATTTCCTCGCCAAACCCTTGTGCGGCCTAGTCGCCGCCACCGCCGCCACCGGAAACCTCAACATTTCCGGTGATTCCTCCTCAGGCTTAACTGCCACCACAGGCTCCACCGGTTCTTCGGGTCGACCCGAGCTCTCCACGACACCGCGGCGGCCACGAGATTTCTCCTTCCTCTTCTTCTTTCTTCCTCTGCCGTTTGGTTTCTCGCTCTCGGCGGTGAGATGGTCTTCGTAAGCCTCGATGATCTGGTGGATGAGCTCGCGGTTAGGCGAGGAGTCCCATCGAAGCCAGTAGCTCGTGTAGCAGTCGAAACATTCGCAGTCGAAAACGGGAGCTTTCTGATGAGTTCCAGCTTTCTTGCTCTTCGACGAACTACGAGAAGAGTTTCTTCTCCCGGAGGTGGTGGTGGTGGTGGTGGTGGTTTTGGATGAGCGGGTGATTAAGTAAGCGAGGACTTGCTTATCATCGGGGGAGAGAGAGGAGACGAGAAGGAGAATCACAGCGGGGAGAAGCTTCAGGACAGAGAGACAGTTGTCTTCTTTGGAAGAGGAAGAAGGAAATGATGGAAGAGGAGGAGGAGGAGGAGGAGGAGGAGATGGGTGGACTTTTCCTTTCTTCTTTATGTTCATGGCTGATGATGAACCAAGCTTTAGAGAGAGAGAGAGAGAGGAGTTTTTCTTTTTTGCTGCTGCGTTTAATTATTATATAGCTCTTTTAATAGGTTAAGCTGAAAAGGAAGGGGATGAACGGAGAAAACAGAGTATTTTTCATGTTTATTTATTCTACTCTTGTTTATTCCCTTATTTTATTAAGTAAAATACAAAATTTTGCCTTTTTCGGACAGCAAATCTTAATAATATATTCTCTTTTTTTTCTGATAAATCCCTTTATTTCTTTTTCAGTTTCAATAAAGTCCAATTACTTCGTAAGAAACAAATATGTTCAATGTGTTCTTTTTCTTCCAAATTTCATAAAACATTTTTGTTTTCTTGTAACTTGCAATGTTTTTATAATTCCATTTTTAAAATTTATACCAAAAAGAACTTGCAATGTTTTCCAAATCAGCATAGGATTTAAAAGAATTTTCTTTTCTTTTTTTGCTTAAATTTAATAGAAAATATTTGAAAGTTAATGTTCAAAAAGAAGAGTCAATGAACCACATATTCTAATAGTCCGAATGCCGACAAACGGAATAACTATGGTGCGGTTCAAATAGTGAGAAACGTATATATTTTTGGTAATTTTTTATTTTCTTGTAACTTGCAATGTTTTTATAATTCCATTTTTAATATTTATACCAAAAAAACTTGCAATGTTTTCCAAATTTTTACCATAGGATTTAATAGAATTGTTTTTTTGCTTAAATTTAATAGAAAATATTTGGAAGTTAATGTTCAAAAATAAGAGTCAATGAACCAAATACTCTAATAGTCCGAATGCCGACAACCAGAATAACTACGGTGCAGTCCAAATAGTGAGAAACGTATATATTTTTGGTACTATTACTTGCAGTGTGGTTTTTCCGTTACTATTTAGACTTAAAAACAAATACAATAATTTTGATATATAATTTCTGATTTTACAGTTTTCATATGAGTCAAATTCCTAATTAGGTATGAGTGTTTTTACCCTAATCCGAAATACCTACCTAAACCCGAACCGAAAAATCAAACCAAAAAAACCAAAACCGGATCCAAACTGTTATACAAAAATATTCGAACGGGATTTATAAGCTTAGTACTTTGGAGTTTGAATATAACCCGAGCCAAACCGAAATCCAAACTAGGACCCGAAGATATCCAAAACTAGTCAGATATGTTAATGTTTTAATATATGTTAGATATTTATAGTGTTTTAAAAAAATTTCGTAATTTGTTTTATCTATTATTTTGAATATCTTTTTAGTTAGTTTAGATAGTTTAACTAATTTTTTAATTAGATTTGTGATTAATGTATATATTTTGAATTTTTTATTGTCAATGTTTCAGGTTTAAAAAAAAATTTGGACAATTTCAGACACTGGTTACAATCCAATCTGAACCGAACACAGAAGGAACCGAACCGAATTCGATCCGAAAATTAGTAAAACCCGAATGAGATTTATGAACACGATATTGAAAATCGAATTAACCAAACCGAAACCAACAGAGCCACCGAACGCCCAGACCTATTCCTATTCCTAGTATTAGAATATTGGTTTATGGATCGGACTGGCCCAATGGTAACTAGATGCTAAGTACTTTTAGACAGTTTAAGTGGACGTGAGGTGATGTTGATAATAAGGACTACTTGGTCAGGGAACTTGGTACAGAATGTCAATTCTGCTAGAAACGTACATGTTAGGGTGTGACGACCGTGGCGGTGATAGCATTTATTATAGTGTTAGTTTGCATTCTTTTGGACTCGGTATTTATCATACCGACATGCCTGAACTGATAGCGAAAGCTTTGTAATCAAAGTTGTTTCGGTCATGGAGTTCTTTTGCGCAAAGTTTTGGCCTCTGTCGTTATTTTATATTTTCGTTGTTTCCATTGAACTCAGGTAAGTATAAACCTTAAGAACTAGTTAGTTACACATCGAATACCATATACCTTTTCTTATATAATATACTTGATAAAACAAGAACAGTAACCTCTCTGTTACATTCATCAAGTCATATTCACAATGCTCTCTCTCTCAATAGGAAATTATTATATTGGCTTCAAAATACTAGATACTTTAGGTAAAACAGAAATATTAAGAAATTTACTTTTTTCTATAAAAAAATAATACTGTAAATATGAATTAAAAGTTAAAACTAGTTTAACCAATTCTAAAATACGCTATAAATTATGGATTGTTTCATAGTTTAATAAAATTATAAATTACATATGAAAAAACATGAAACTTAAAAGATATTTTAAACATCTAACATTTTGAAATTATCTTTTAAACATCTAATATTTTGAAATAGAGGGAATATTATCCAAGAAAAATTATAGAGCATCAACTAATCACATAAGATGATTAGGTTAAGCCAATTTGTAATTTCGTTAAACTGAATAATCAAAAACACTTGCAACATAGCCTTTCGCTGGACCATACCAACAAAAAGCACCAATTCGGCAAAGGCCTAAACCTTTGGTAGGCGTCAAAAGGCTTAAACTTTCGACAATTGTCATTAAAACTCTTTTTAAGCATCAAAACCAAACTCAACTTGTGTCTTAAAATCAATTCGAAGATGTCATCGTTTTCTTCGTCTCTCTCCCGCCCTTCTTGTTGCTGCTCCTCCTCCTCCCGCACCTCGTCTCCTTTCTTCTCGAATCACTCTTCCCGACGCTCACTCTCATTCCTCTCCGCCTCTCCTCCTCAGGAGCTAAGTCTGAGATCGCAGAGGAAGTCCGTTCAGAGCTCTGTTGTATTGCAAGATGGTAACTTTGATTAGATTCTCTGTACCCTTTTTTAAGTTTTCCTGAATTGGGTTTTATTCGCGGGTGTAACGTGAAAGCTTGAAACTTTGGATTATATAAGGATTTGTTTCTCTTCTCTTATGGAATTACAATTGGTTTCAGGGGCAGTAGTAGTAACGAACTCAAGCCCAGCTGGGAAACTCAAAGACAGGCTTTTATCGATTCCGCTACAAGAAGCAGACAAGCTTGTGACAGAGCTCGGTGGCGTCGAACAGGAGTCGACAGTTAGTATCACGGTGGTTGGAGCCTCTGGTGATCTTGCCAAGAAGAAAATCTTCCCAGCTCTTTTCGCACTTTACTATGAAGGCTGTCTTCCTGAGGTAAGAGAGAGAGAGAGAGAGATCTCTTCATGATGATTCTTATATTGAACTGAATGCGTAAGCTGTTTTTTCCTGGTTGCTGTCGTTTCAGACTAATTGTTTCTTTTTTTCCTTAGCATTTTACAATATACGGCTATGCAAGGAGTAAGATGACAGATGGTGAACTTAGAAATATGGTCAGCAAAACACTGACTTGTAGAATTGACAAGAGGTGAATGATAACTGTAGATATGGGTGATTATGGTTTTCCTTTCAGTTTGGTAATTTGCAAGAGATGTCTAAGATTTAGTGTTCATCTGATATTATCAGGGAAAACTGTGGTGAAAAGATGGAAGAGTTTCTCAAGAGATGTTTTTACCATACGGGTCAGTATGATTCTCAGGAACATTTTGTTGAGTTGGATAAGAAGCTCAAGGAGCATGAGGTACTTGATGTTATTCCCTTGTAACCAGACTGCATCATTGCTTCATTTTTCTGAAGACTAGGCAGGTTATATGATTTAAAATATAGCACCTGGACACAGAAGTTAGAGAAAGTATTGTTGTTTCAGTGAAATTAGTAGAAGCTAGAAAAGTTTTTGGTCTTCTTACTTCAGTGCACTTAATCATCACATAACTATTTACAGGGTGGAAGACTCTCAAACCGGCTTTTTTATCTTTCAATCCCTCCAAATATCTTTGTCCATGCGGTGAAATGTGCAAGCTCATCTGCTTCATCCGTCAGTGGATGGACTAGGGTCATTGTCGAGAAACCTTTTGGCCGAGATTCCAAAACCTCTGCTGCTTTAACAAAGTCCCTTAAGCACTACCTGGAGGAAGACCAAATATTTAGGTATAGATCCTCTACTTACATTTTTTTTTTGTAAATCTGTAATCAGTGATGATGGTTTTGGACAGCTAGCTTATATGGAGAGTATATATATTTTCTTTTACAGGATAGACCATTACTTAGGAAAGGAGCTAGTTGAGAACTTATCAGTTCTCCGATTCTCAAATCTTATATTTGAGCCACTATGGTCAAGACAGTATATACAGAACGTGCAGTTCATATTCTCTGAGGACTTCGGCACTGAAGGACGCGGAGGGTACTTTGACCATTACGGAATAATAAGAGATATAATGCAGAATCATCTCCTTCAGATACTAGCTCTTTTCGCCATGGAAACACCTATTAGTTTGGACGCAGAGGATATCAGAAATGAAAAGGTTTTTCTTCTATTCTATTACCCCCTTTCTTATAATTTGCGGTATTTTGACATCCTCACGACCTTATTCAGGTAAAAGTTCTACGTTCAATGAGGCCAATACAGCTCGAAGATGTTGTGATAGGACAGTACAAGAGCACTGAGCACCACCAAAGGAAGAGCCACTTATCCAGGCTACACCGATGATAAAACTGTGCCGAAAGATAGCCTGACACCGACGTTTGCAGCTGCTGCACTCTTTATAGACAATGCAAGATGGGACGGTGTACCTTTTCTTATGAAAGCTGGGAAAGCGTTACACACACGGAGGTAACCAAAACCTTTTGGAAGTTTTGTTTTTACTTCACTAATATATTTATATACTTGATTTGTTACAGTGCGGAGATAAGGGTGCAGTTCAGGCATGTGCCTGGAAATTTGTATAACCGGAACTCTGGTACCAATGTTGACCGGACCACAAATGAGCTTGTCATCCGTGTCCAACCAGATGAAGGCATTTATTTGAAAATCAACAACAAGGTCCCTGGTTTAGGAATGAGACTAGACCAGAGTCACTTGAATCTTCTCTATTCTGCAAGGTGAGTTGAGAAACACTAAAAGAAAAGCTTTTGGTCTAGTTATGTATTTCTTAGTTTTTTATTTTTACTTTGTTGTTGAAGGTATTCAAAGGAGATACCAGATGCATATGAGAGGCTGCTGTTGGATGCAATAGAAGGCGAGAGAAGGTTGTTCATAAGAAGCGATGAACTTGACGCTGCTTGGGCGCTTTTCACTCCGTTGCTCAAAGAGATTGAGGAAAAGAAGATGATTCCAGAGTTCTATCCTTACGGAAGTCGTGGTCCAGTTGGTGCCCATTATCTAGCCGCGAAACACAATGTACAATGGGGAGATCTTTAGTCTCGACCAGTGAAAATGTGGGGGATGAGTTAATCAATCAAACCTTCCTTTTTGTTCCATTGATCCACGTGTGAGGATTCTCGTTGATTTGTGTTGGGGACAATGAAAATATTCTTGAATAAGAAGGTTCTGTAATGGATTGTATCTTGAATAATAAGTTAAAAGGGTTTCTCTTTATAAGTTAATTGTTTCCACCATTTTTGTAACTTAGTTGAAGTTGGAAGCTAAGCTAATTTTTCATTGGATTGTGCTTAAATCTGGCCGTGCTGCAGCTTTCTGTTGCTCGGTAACATCAATGGAATCAGGAGCAAGTGCCAAGTAAGCAGGTGCATTGAGCAAGAACTACATTTGGATTCAGGCATACCCAAGAAAACGCGAAGCTTTGATAGCACGGAACCGCATGAGTAAGAGCTGACGAATGTCCTCGCTTTGAAAAAGTAAACTTTTAAATTAAATATGTTTAGTTCAACAGCATATGCTGTAACACTTGGTCAATCAATGATAATTAATTTATGTCAACCATGAGTTTACTAACGATGTAATCAGCACTAATCGAAATCAATCGTGAAAGACAGTTAAAATGGAGTCGTCGTTAATACCCGGGTTGACGGACGACGTAGCTGAGCTATGCCTCTCGCGAATCCCTTACTCTTGCTTTCAGATCGTTTCTCAGGTCTGCCGTCGATGGAGGACATTCCTCAGGAGCGAGCATTTCTCAGCCGTTCGAAAGCTGACCGGATCGGTTGATGAGTTCATGTGCGTTCTGATGGAAAGCCAGCTCGATAGAAGAGACGGCCGGTTCGTAAAGTACTTGTTCGGGGAAGTTTTTGACCGCTCAGGGAACAATGTGGGACTGATCCCTCCCGTCCCTGGGCCTTTTATGAGCGGTTTCGGCGTCGCGGTGCTCCACGGCAGTAAGATCGTGTTCATCGGCGGATATACGAGGGACGAAAGATTTGCGATCAAAGGCACCACTATCTATGCTTCTGCCAATGTTTACGAGTTCGATCCTCCTACTAACAGGTCTCTTCTTCAGTCTTATTCTCTCCTAGATATTATCTGATCAAGATATGTGAATATTCTCTAACGAAAGATATGTGAAATCCGACCAAAGTGAAGATGTTTTTTTTAATGATTTCTTGTCGGAATGATATTAACAGCTGGAGGAAACTGGCGTGTATGAACGTACCACGTCACAACTTTGCATTTGCTGTAGTGAACGGCCTTTTGTATGTGATCCGAGGCTTTTCCTCATATGGTGATAGCCTTATCAGCTCGGAAGTATACGACCCGGAAACTAACCAATGGAGCCTCATGGATTGTCCTAACCGCCCGGTCTGGCGTGGCTTCGCATTCTCCTTCAATTCCAAACTCTTCGTAGTAAGTGGGTATAAGAGCTATCGACATGGCCACATATAGATTTAGAAGTAGTCTGGTTTAAACTAAATTTTTTATGATTTTTTTTAGGCAATGAATCGAGGTTGATTGACATATATGACCCCAAAACGGAGACATGGGAAGAGTTAGACTCGGGGCAATCATTGTCGGTATACTCCTACACTGTTATTAGGAACAAAGTGTATTTCTTTGACAGGAAATTGCCGGGACTGGGAGTGTTTGATCCAGAGGAGAATTCTTGGAGCTCGGTGTGTGTGCCTCGGTCCCCGGGTGGTTACTGGTTCAGACTAGGGGAATGGAACAATAAGGTTATTCTGATTGCAAGGCTCGGAGGATGTAAGGCCTTAACTGGTGACCTTGATAAAGAGAACGCGTCCAAGTGGAGAGCCACACACATTAAACCATCTGGTTCTAATGCGACCGTGGTTCTCATCAACTTCTGATTTCCCCATTTGGCTTCATTCCTTTTGCAAAATGTGTGTAATGTTTTGGGCTGTGAGCTTTGTGTGTTTGGCTCTCAACTTTGTCAATGATTCCTATATTCTGTAATGTGTATGCTTACTAAACTTGCGTAAATATGTTTTTCACGGTTATTTTGCATGGTTTTGTTTCTGAAGCAGAGGGAGAAGCTTGAGAAGCTCTTGTTCATCTTATTTACATGCAGAAGATTTTGTACAAAATAAGTTTTAGAAATCATCAGCGCGGTGAACTTGGCTCATAAAAAAATTGATTGCTAGCTGACTTTTGAAACCGAGAAGAGGAGGATCAAGCTGCCTCCCTTTCTTCTTTCCACTACATTTGTTTCTTTCGTTTGGATCAGAAGTAACTCTGCTGCCACATTCCAATATTGGCATTGCTGCCGTCAGTCAGACCCCGTGAATACAACCACAAATTCTGGGTGCTATTGCTACAAAGATATGTTCGCTGGTTCAAACACACCAAGTGCAAGTAGTATTGACCACATATCGAATAGTGGGCATACATTTTTCATGGTTTCATAAGTCCTTCAAGTTCAGCCTATATCGGAGACAACCTCCTCCTCTGGCTTTTGGTGCCAAGAAGTTATATTCTCCCTGATGCATTTTTCCAAATCCAATCGTAATTGGTAAAATGTGAATTTTGACGTCAAAAATTGTCAACTATATAAATATTTTAAAAGTTTACGGTTCGTTTGGTTAAAGATTTATTGATTCGAAAATACATTAAAAATCATTAATTTGTGTTGAATGTTAAATATTACTCCGTATTTTTTTTTAAATAAATAAGCTAAATTGGTGATATATTTTGGACGAAAAGGCTAAAAATGAACAAAAGCCATTGAACATTTATTTTTTATTTCTAAAAAAGAACAACAAAACCCTAAAAGCTGATGGACTCACGGAAGCTTAGCGAAAGGCTGGGGAATATCGTCGAACACTTGGGCTGCGTTTTAAAGTTTTCATAATCGCGCCTTCTGCCTAAAACCTTTACCTTCTCTTCACCACTCAGATCTGACCTCTCTCCTTCCAATGTTCGGCACTCCCTCTTCCTCGCCGGCGTTCGGCACTCCGTCGTCCACGCCGATGTTCGGCTCCTCCTCATCCCCTTTCCCGGCGTTCGGTACGCCTTCATCCACACCTGCCTTCGGTACACCTTCATCCACGCCGGCGTTCGGTACACCTTCATCCACGCCGGCGTTCGGTACACCGTCATCCACGCCTGCCTTCGGTACGCCTTCATCCACGCCGGCCTTCGGCACGCCGTCGATATCTTCCTTCGCCTCGGGCGGATTCGGCACCTCACTCTTCTCCACTCCGTTCTCATCACAGCAGCCGCAGCAACAACAGCAACAGCAGCAGCAGACGTCGCCGTTTCAGCAGCCGGCGGCATCTTCTGGTTTCGGTTTTCAGTCGCCGTTCAACACGGCGCAGCAGACGCCTTTCCCAGCTACGCAATTGACTACTCAGATGGCTCCCGTCGCTCCAATTCCTTTCTCCCTCGCCGATCGTGATATCCAGGTTCTGCTCTATCTTCTCTCCGCAATCGAAATCTTTTTGGTTTCTTGCAAAGTCCAGATCTAGAAATCCCTTAACCGCTAATCATCTTGTTTTAGGCCATCATCGAAGCGTATAAGGAAGATCCGACGAATCCTAAGTATGCGTTTAAGGTTAGCTTTTTGGTAGAGAAATGATCAGTTCCATAGCTGTGTGTGGAGATAGTATCTGTTTTAAGTTTAAAACTGTTGTTTTCGTTTTGCCTGCAGCATCTTTTGTTCAGTGTGACTGAACAACAGTATCGTGTGAAGCCTGCAGCTGTATCAGATGTGAGAATCTTTTTGAATCGTATCATGGAAATGTGTAGCTTTTCTTGTGTATAACTGAGAGGATTGCTTGTTTTGGTGGGTAGATTATGTGGGCAGAGGCAATGAGCAAACTTGAAGGCATGGATTCATCAGAAAGAGAGCGCCTTTGGCCTCAGCTTGTGCAAGGCTTTAAAGATCTTTCTCAGCGACTTAAGGTAGATTTTGATCAACTGCCAAGTTTCTTAACTTTTTTTTTTGTTTAGTGCTTTGTCCACATGTGAGCAAGTGTGTGTTTATGAGGTGATTAACCACTTACTGTTTTGTTTTTAGAGACTGACATCCAGTGATATGTGAAAATTTTCATTCATTCAGCACATTTGGTAAATGAATCTTGACACTCTTTTTGTTGGGTACCTGCAGCTTCAAGATGAAGTTCTCGTATCAGATAGGGAAAGAATAAAAACGACTCAGAGCAACGTCAAAATGGTGACTTATCATATCTCCACTGTCTCTCGTATTTTTACTGGATGCTCATCTTATAAGAAATTGTTTGATTTTTTTTTTTACAGCTTCAGAGACATTTGCAAGCACATACATTTCCATCTATTGAAAGGTTAAGACAGAAGGAGCAGAATCTTCAAAGACGCATGCTGAGGGTGAGAGAGAAATCGTCACTTTGAAAGATCATTACCTCGTTTATGTCAGTCCATATTACAGTCAAAATATATTTACTCTTTGTGTTTTGGCTTATGTGCTTGAAGGTGATGAGAATAGTAGAGGGGTTAGAGGGGAAGGGTTTCCGTTTACCCTTGACAAAAGGTGAGGCCGAACTGTCTGAGAAGCTAACTGGAATAACAAGACAGGTCTGTATAATTTTTTATCAGATTCATAAGTTTTGAGGTTTACATAGTTTAGTATTGATAAAAGGACATGGATATATTCTCAGGTGAAAGGTCCTGGAGCAGAGCTTTCTAGGAGGGTGCAAAGTCTGCAGACAATATGTCGCGCTCAAGCAAATTCCTTTTCTGCGGGTAGTTCCATCTATCTCCCGGGGTCAACTAAAATAGACGAGCAGAGCCTGATTGATATGCAGGAGGTATTATTATGCGATGTTGCATCTTTAGTCTTTGCTTGTTTTCTTAAACCAATTCATTGTAAAACTGTTTGGGACTTTGTAAAATAGGTATTGCAACAAGAGACAGAAGCCATAGGAAGGCTTGGGAACGTATTGAAGCGAGACATGAGGGATATGGAAATCATGGTGGCTGAAGATACAGAAATGACCGAGGACACGTGATGTCCAGTTTCTAATGTCTCGTTTCCTGTGCTGCTGTTGGATGCGCACAAGGCTAGCTTTGGGCTTTAACATGTACTTTTGTAGCTGAGCTATAAAATCTCAATGTATTGTGTGATTTCTATTACATTAAACCCTTTTGGAAGATTTGATGAAATTCAAAGTTACAGAATTTGTATTCGAATTCAGTTACTAAAATAGAGAGTATTCTTGGGACATGATTAAGAGGATAGGTGCAGACCAGCCGGTGAAGACATGACCTTCTCGAGTTTCTTTTTTGTTTGAATGTAGTGTTCCCAGATATATCCAGTTTGGTCATGGTTCTAACCACGCCCCTGCATCAACCACAGAAGATAAGGTAAGGCTACATATACTCAAAAAGATATATATTCAGCTTCTAGCATGCATACCCTTATTAGGTTTGTGAAGAAGCCTCTTTGTGGATGCTCCCAAGTTTGTTATATCCGGTACGTTTATGTATGAAGTATCTCAGTATCTGCAATTGCCAAATTATTTCCCCCCTTGTCGGTTTTGTTTTGGTGTTGTTGCGGCTTTAATGTCACACGTGTGTTATTATTATTTTCTTCCAGCTTTTTTTTATTTTGTCGTTATTGTGGCAAAAAATTCGCGTCAGGTTCGTGTTTCAATAGTGGTCGTAGAATTTGCTGGTTTTGTGGAGCTGACACTTCCTTTCTTTCTTTCTCATCAAACCCCACTTTTTCCGCCGAGGCTCTACCGTTATGCTCCTAACATTTACTTCCCTTTGTTTCTGTTTTTTTTTTAAAAAAAATCTGGGTCAAAACTTGTTCTTTAGAGCGCATATTCTTGGTAATTTTTCAAGAAGCGAAAATTCCATAGAATTTAGAACAAAAGGCCAAAACTTTGCGTAGGAGATATCCATGATTCTTGCTTCTGTCGTTACTGAATCTTTATGTTTTTCTTTTCTATTTTGGGAAACAAAGATTGTTCTCAGGTTTGTATAAAGCTGTGGCTTAGGTGAATTTTGGAACATGGATTTAAGCGAGCTCGAGGAGAATTTGTTCGCTGCTAGCGATGCCAAGGTATATTCTCTCTATTTATGATGTTTCAATCATCACTCTCTTTCACAAAAATCCCTGTCGGTGACTGTTGGAATCATATAGAACAGAAAAATGGGGATTTTCTTCCTATGTTATGTTTTTTTTTCACGTTATTGCAAATGTGATTTGCGTCTAGTAGCTGCCTTTAGCCTCTGATCATTGGTAGCCAAAGGCAACACATTGCTCTAACCTAACGTAAAAAATCATCTCTAAAAAAAATCTCTATGTTATTATCTCTTTTTTTCATTGGCCTTTGTTAAATTGTAACTAAATGTTGGGTTGAAAAGTTTAAATGTAATTCTTTTCTGCTTGCTCTTTGATGTAATTTGATGGTCTTGTTCTTTTTGCTAAACGAAAATTGTGTGATAATGGCTTCAATTGCTGAAAATGCAGTTACATAGAGATATGTGCAAGGAACTATCTGCAGTTTATTGCAAGGTATTGTCCATCTTCCCTTCCTTGGAAGAAGCACGGCCTCGGAGTAAATCAGGGATTCAAACCTTGTGCTCCTTACATATTGCACTCGAGAAGGCAAAGAACATTCTTCAGCACTGTTCTGAGTGTAGCAAACTTTACTTGGTCAGTTTCCTTGTTTTATCTCTATCTTTCTTTGGATACAGTTCCTCTCTTTGTGTTTTGGTCTATTCAACTCTCTCTATTTCTTTTGGCGCTTCTGAACAGGCTATCACTGGGGATGCTGTTCTCTTAAAATTTGAGAAAACAAAATCTGCACTTATCGATAGTCTTAGACGCGTGGAGGACATTGTTCCTAGCTCTATTGGCTCTCAGGTGATTTCTCTTTCAGTGAATAGCACAATCTTATCCTTTTGCATATTAAGAACTGTCCAGGGCTTATGTTTCTCTTGCTACCTAGTTGCTTATCTTTACGGTTTGATATCTATGCCCTTCAGCTTAAAAAACTATGGTATTTTATTCTGTTTCAGATTTTGGACATTGTTGGTGAACTAGAGCACACCAAGTTCTTGCTTGATCCATCAGAGAAAGAAGTTGGTGACCGTATAATTGCACTACTTCAACAAGGGAAGAAATTTGACAACTGCAGTGACAACGCCGAGCTTGAAATATTCCACCAGGCAGCTACTAGACTCGGTATAACTTCCTCTAGATCAGCTCTGGCGGAGCGGCGTGCTCTAAAGAAGCTCATTGACAAGGCACGTGCGGAAGAAGACAAGCGGAAAGAGTCAATCGTGGCTTACCTCTTGCATCTTATGAGAAAATACTCCAAGCTTTTCAGAAGTGAAGTTGTGGATGAGAATGACTCTCAGAGTTCGCCACCGTGTTCCCCCACTGGTCAAGGTTCTAACGAAGACCACCGTGCTCATACGTTTGGGCGTCAGCTTTCTAAGTTTGGTTCTGTTAACAGTAGGAAACCAGGACAGATGCCCACTCCACCAGAAGAACTCAGGTGTCCCATATCTTTGCAGCTTATGTGTGATCCTGTCATTATTGCTTCTGGACAGACTTATGAACGTGTCTGTATCGAGAAATGGTTAAGCGATGGACATAACTCTTGCCCCAAGACTCAGCAGCGGCTCTCACATCTTTCCCTGACTCCCAATTACTGTGTGAAAGGTCTGATTGCGAGCTGGTGTGAGCAGAATGGGGTCGCAGTCCCTACTGAACCGCCACAATCTCTCGACCTCAACTATTGGAAGGTAGCCCTGTCTGTCTCTGAATCCACCAATTCAAAGTCAGTTGATAGTATAGGATCTTGCACACCGAAGGGTGTGAAAACCGTTCCTTTGGAGGAGAGTAGTGCTATTGTTTCGGTACAACAACACAAAGAAGAAGTCAATGCGCCTGATGTAGATGATGAGGAGACTTCTGCTATCAATGTTCTAGAACAGTATCAAGATATATTGGCTACCTTGGAGAAAGAGGAGGACTTGGGTAAAAAATGCAAAGTAGTAGAAAGCGTCAGGCTGTTGCTAAAGGATGATGAAGAGGCCAGGATCCTCATGGGAGCCAATGGGTTTGTTGAAGCTTTCTTGCGGTTTTTAGAATCAGCTGTTCATGAAAACAATGCAGCCGCACAGGAAACTGGAGCTATGGCTCTGTTTAACTTAGCAGTCAACAATAACAGGTTAGTTAGCACATCCTTTGTTACCAAACGAAGTTTTTAGCAGTGTCACTGTCTGATTTTCTCTTTGTTTTTGTTTGTTTCGGTGGGCTGTAGGAACAAAGAGTTGATGCTGACTTCAGGAGTCATCCCGCTTTTGGAGAAAATGATCTCTTTAGGCTCTCGCTCCCAAGGGCCAGCAACTGCTTTATACCTAAACCTCTCCTGCCTAGAGAAAGCCAAGCCCGTGATTGGCTCAAGTCAAGCAGTTCCATTTTTCGTGAAGCTTCTTCTTCAGGGAGAAGAAACAGAAACCCAATGCAAGCTGGACGCACTTCACGCCCTCTACAACCTTTCCACCTACTCTCCCAATATCCCCACTCTCCTTTCGTGTAATATAATCAAAAGCCTCCAACTCCTTGCATCTACTGGTGACCACTTGTGGATAGAGAAGTCATTAGCCGTATTACTTAACTTAGCCTCTAGCCAGGAAGGGAAAGAAGAGATGATATCATCACAAGGCATGATCGGCACTCTTGCAACGGTGCTGGACACAGGTGACACGGTCGAACAAGAGCAAGCCGTTTCTTGCCTTGTGATCCTATGCACGGGAAGCGAGCTGTGTATCCAGATGGTGCTACAAGAAGGAGTGATTCCGTCTCTGGTTTCCATCTCAGTGAACGGAAGTGCCCGAGGAAGAGACAAGTCTCAGAAGCTTCTGATGTTGTTCAGGGAACAGAGGCAACGAGAACAGGCGTCGCCCAATAAAGAGGAAGCTCCCAAGAAAAGCGTGTCTGCACCGTTACCAATGTCTGTACCTGCTCAAGCTTCAGCTCCACCAGGGTCAGATGGAAAACCTTTGTCTAAATCAACCTCTACGAGGAAGACAATGACAAGAGCATTGAGCTTCTTCTGGAAGAAAAGCTACTCGATCCACCGTTGAGAAGGAAAATATACATATGGATTGACACATTTACATACTCCAACGTAGAGCTGATTTTCTTTTTTCGTTTGATCTTTTACTTCTTACACAAGTCATCTGCATAGGGAAGAAAGATATGTACAGGCCACTTTGTGACCACGCCATTTTTGCTCACTTTTCCTCTCTCACCAGAGGTAATCGTGTAGATAGCTTACTGATGTATCAGTTGTTTTTTTTTCTTCTATATATAAAACCTCACTTTCAGTACAAAAAAAGAAGCCTAATATCTTCGGTATTGTGTTTATCTTATCCAACATTTTTCCTGTCAGACCAACACATTGCTTGGCATGTGAAGTCTAGTATTCCTCTGGACCATACTCTGCAAATAAGAGATGTCTTCGCTATCATACTTGGTAAACAATGAAAAATGCCAATTACACTCCACAAATTCTTTGTATTCTATTTATTATTTTCCAAATAAGATCACGTTTTTTTGTTGTAATGGTGTTTCAAGTTTTCTTTACATTTCAAATGTAGCATGGTAAGAACATTCAATGAATATGAGACTATATATTGTGAAATAAAACTAAGGCTTTGATTGTAGAAGTTGCTTCGGTTCTGTCCACTGTCCAGCGGTTTCACTAAGGCAATGAAGCAAGGCGAGATTGTGTCTGATTGTTCGTTCACGTTAGCTAGTAGCTACCCTGGTAAATAAATATCCAGTGACTGCTGTAACACTTCCAAGCATTCCGCCAGCAACGACCTGATCTCTCACCAAAAGGAAAACAGAATCTGATGAGAACAAGAATTCGATTCGCCAATATCACAGTAACCAATCAGAGAGTAGTTCAGATATCAATCAAAGTAAAAAACAAACTCGACTTGGTTCTAAAGCTCAACTTCCATCGACTCACATAAGACCTCTAAAAGGCCCCAGTTACACGACCCTCCTCACTGGTCCTTCAACCCCCTATTAATATTCATGCTTTCCTCTTAAACTCTTAGCTATCCTGCTAACTTAATGATAGCGGCTGTTTTGTAGCAGCTATAAGAAACTTCTATCTTGCTTGTCCTATTATAAAAATATGTTTCGCAAGTCGTGGGCCTATGTGATAGTAAGGGATTAGATCATACATAAATTTATGAGAGAGTTCGGCAAGGTGAGATTTGTGTATGGTCTGTGATCACCAGGATTTTAAATAGTTCAATAAACTGTAATAACATATACCTGGGGAGGGGTATGGCCGAGAAGTTCACGCAATGGTCTGCTTTCAGCCAGTGGATGTTCTGCAGGAAGTTCGTAGACAATCTGATTGAGAACCTGTAAAAAGAATCAGACCCAGAGATCAAGACACCATATAGCTCAACTGCTTCAAATGACAAAAACAATAGCCTGAGACAAAGAAAAGCTAGAGAGAAGCAAACAAACCTCAGCTTGGCGACCCGCATGCAATCTGACACCAGTAGCATCATACATGACCTGCCACCCCCCCCCCCCCCCAAAAAAAAAGATTAATCACATATAAAGAAGATAAATAAGCAAGAGAGAGAAGCAAAGAAAGTGTTGGTGGTCCAACTTACAACAGAAGCTAAGATGAGAGCAATAGCGAAATGAGAACCACCAAAGCCCTCTTGTAAACCGATTGCAACAGCGAGAGCAGTAACGGTAGCTGAATGAGAAGAAGGCATTCCTCCGGACCCGATAAGCTGTTTGAGATCCCATCTCCTTTCCCTATACCTGCATTATGCAGAATCAAGGAAACATGTAAAAAAAAATCCTCCTTTTAAGCCTAAAACGTCTATAAGATATCTCAAAGGGAAACGAAAGATCTATCCTTTTCACACAGAGAGAAACTCAAGCACGACGAAAGTCAACGGCTTCTAGTTCTTAAGATCGCAATTCAACTATCAAGGACAGATCTGTATCAAGATCACTCCTTTTTAACTATGAATGTAGGGGGGAATGAACGTACCAGGAGGTGAAGAGTTTGATGAATTGAGCGATGGTGAAAGCGGTGAGGGAGGAGATGAGAGGGTAATTCGTGAAAATGGTGAAATAATGATGAGTCGAAGACGTCGTCGTGGCCGTAGAATCCTCCATGGCTTCAATGGATGGATGGATGGATCTCGTCAGGGATGGCTTTAGCTAGAGAGAGAGGAAGAAGAAGAAAAAGCCATAAAGGCATATACGGAGATTCAAAACTGTATCCAATGGCGTCTGCGTGTAGACGACGTTCAATCTTCTTCGTCTTTTTTTTTTTTTGTCTTTTCTTTGACCCAACTCTCTCTTTTTATGAAATGAATCCAAAACTAAAAAATTATTCCATTTTTAACAAAATAAAAATAAATTCTATTTATTTATATTACGAAATGGAAATCAAATTGAATTAGTCAAAGTTTTGTTTCTATAAGCTCAAGTATCTTCAAAGGAATTGCATTCAAATTCAAGATTTTTTTTTTGTAATTCATATAAAGAACCAAAACTGATACTATACGATTCGTCCTGCATCTCCAACTGTTAGGTTGGCAAGAGAGAGCGCATGATATAGAATAACAGATTGGTTTGATGTTGGTTATATACAGATTTGGTATTACTACAAATTACGAAACCATTGAAATCGGTTCGGTTCGGTTCGGTTCGGTTGAATCTAATCCGCCATCCAACTCCTCGCCGTCTAATTCCACCCCAACTGCTACTACTACACCTTGTTCGTATCGCTTTTCGAAAAATTTCTTCCTTAAATATTATTTGTTTAGAAAAGAAAAGACAAGATTCAGACTTTTTCGTCCTTCTCTCTAAAGATTCGATCTTTACGAGGTTCACTAGCAGTACAGACGGCTTTTCTGATCTCCACTCTCGCCGTCGCCGTTAAACAACCCATTCTCCGTTCCATGGCCACCACCACCGTCGCAGGAACGAGTCTCACCTCCTTGAAACCCACCGCCGGGAAGCTCGGCTACCGTGAGGTCTGTCATGTACGGCAGTGGGCTCCGTTTCAGTCCGCGATGCCTCATTTCGGAACGCTCCGATGTGGATCGCGACATGCATTCACTACCTCCACTCGTATTCAACTCCTCTCTCTCTCTCTGTCTTCCCTTAACATTTTGATATCTCCATTCTCATTAGAAGATTCTATTCTATCACCTTTACCCAGTTGCTCAAGCTCAAGCCACTGCTGCTGCTGAGCAATCAACAGGTGAAGAAGAAGCTGTTCCGAAAGTGGAGTCTCCAGTTGTCGTTGTGACTGGTGCTTCTAGAGGCATTGGTAAAGCTATTGCTCTTTCCTTGGGCAAAGCTGGCTGCAAGGTTTGTTTACCCCACTTCTTCTACACAACAAACATCCCCTGCAATTTTTGGATTCTGTGTGTCTTGCTTTTATATACTCAATGTATTCATTCGTACTCGTTTTATATTTGGTCTGTAAAGCATTCACTTTGCACCACAAGTCTCTTTATTTAAGATTTTAGCTCAGGTTTGCTTGTAGTTTCTCCTCCCTAGTGTGGTTGGTAAAAGTCTTACTTACAAATGTTTTAGTTCTACAGTAAGGAAAAACAGTTGAGGAACGGTGTCCAGTGCTGAGACATTGTGTTTATGCTTTGCAGGTCTTGGTGAATTATGCTAGGTCAGCTAAGGAGGCTGAAGAAGTTTCTAAACAGGTGTGACTGACTGATGCTCCGATTTATACTGCATTTTCTTTTAAACACCACATCATTCTGTGTTCCAGCTCTTTCCTTGGTTTCTGTTTCAAGGATCTCACTTTAGACCCAGAAAATCATATAGGTATTAAGTATGGATGGATGTTTTTATTGGAACCATTAAAGAAATGTGGCACCTTTTGAGCCTAATCCGTGAGACAGATTTGGTTTTCTGGGACAAGAACTGAATCACAGCTGCATTTTCATTATTGTCTCTTGTGATTCACTCTCAATCCACACTGCTTAAAGAATAGGAGCTGTAGTCAATAGTATTCTGTTATGTATGAGGCCTTGAGGCCACCGATCCTGTTTCAATACCAGAGGAAAGGCCCATCTAAGGAGACACGTGAGAAGAGTGTGACGAGTGAGGAGGCACGCGAGGAGAGTGTGACGAGGGAGGAGCATGTGGGGGAGGATCTCGCAGAGGAATAAACGAGGAAGGGATGATCGTACTAACGGCCTGAACGTGAGCACATGGGCTGTTGGGTGACGTGTCCATTTCTTTTGTCATTTACTTTCTATAAAGAGTAGTAAGGAATAAGGAGGTTGTTATCGAGAGAGAGGATCGATCTTGTAGGGTGAGGAGAGAGAGTACTCCTGTGTAAAAACTCTATCTATCTATTGTATTTGCTTGTTCTTCAAGGAATCGATCTCTGTTTCTTATAGAACCAGTTATTTACAATACACGTCGTAACAAATTTGGTATCAGAGCTTGCAACGATCGGGGAACAAAATGGTGTTGGCGATGAAGACTGGGGTTGACAGAGCCGAACGAATCACAGTGATTGAAGGAAAGATCGAATCCATGGCAGATCGCATGATCGAGATGATGAACGAGATGATGGCCATGGGGTTTGAGAAGCTAGATCTGGGGAAGGAAGATCAGACCGGAGAGAAGGATAGGCTAGAGGCAGGGCCGATAACCTCTGGATCTTATGCAATGGATCAAATGATGGATCGATCACAACAGTGTGTGAGGAAGCTGACACCGTTGGTTGTGGAGCAACAGCCGGAAAGGAACACAGAGACGTTCCGCGAGTCGGCCATGGTTGTCCAAGAGCGGGTGCGCAGATCTTCAAACCGGGAGTGGTTTGAGAAGCAATTGATCGAAGTTGCTGGGGGGAGAGGTATCTCGACGGAGGAGAAAAACAATCTGTTTCTGGAGCAAATGGATCTACCGAAAGAGAAGATCTATGTCTCTAAGGGTGATCGAATGGGGCTGCAGAAGAAGGAAGATTCATCAACACAAAGGTGTGAGTTGATCAGTGAGAAAGATGAAGAAACAGCTCTTGCGGCCATGGAAGATCTCGAAGCTGAACAAAGAGACAATACGAGGAAGAAGAAGAAAAAGAGGTGGAAGAAGCCTCTGTTTAGAAATCGAACACCTTGGCAAGAAGAGTCGCACTTATATGACGACGTAAAATGGAGAGAGAGATCTTGATCAGAACATTTGTAATCTCTCTTTCACATCAATAAGAACATATTTCTCTTTTATTCATAGTTCAGAAGCTACTCGTAACAAACTTGGTACGGTAAGTTGGAATTGTAGTAAGTTGGAATTGGAGCTTCAAGGGTGTACGGTAACTTCAAGCTTTCTGCCATTAAAGCTGGGAAACGCTGATGTTATCTTGGGTATGCAATGGTTGGAGACGCTGGGGAACATGAAGGTTAATTGGAAGCTTCAAATCTTGCGGTTCAAAATAGGGACCGACAAGTATATGCTACAAGGGGACCCTGAATTGCGATGTTCAGCTATATCCCTCAAGGCGTTGATAAAAACAACACAACCTGACGAGGAGATCATGTTGGTGGAATATAATGGAGTATCATTGGAGGAGGAACAGGCGGGAGCAACAAGGGCAGTTCCAAAGCGGTTACAACAATTGTTGAAAGGGTACTCAGAGGTATTTGCCGAACCTACGGAGCTACCTCCGTCCCGGGGTAGGGAACACGCCATTCTGTTGAGTCCTGGAGCAAGCCCTGTGAGTGTCAGGCCATTTAGGTACCCACAGGCTCAAAGAGAAGAGATTGAGAAGCAAGTTGCCAGCATGCTGTCAGCGGGGATTATCAGGAATAGCAGCAGTCCTTTCTCGAGCCCAGTTTTACTAGTCAAGAAGAAGGACGGTAGTTGGAGGTTCTGTGTGGACTATCACGCGTTGAATAAGGTAACCGTCCCTGACTGCTATCCGATCCCGATGATCGACCAGTTGTTAGATGAGCTGCAAGGAGCCAGAGTATTTTCCAAGCTGGATTTGAAGTCTGGTTACCATCAAATCTTGGTGAAGGCAGAGGACGTCCACAAGACAGCCTTTAGAACCCACGATGGACATTATGAATTCCTCGTAATGCCATTTGGGCTTACAAACGCCCCTGCTACATTCCAGTCGTTGATGAATGAGGTTTTTCGGAGTCATTTGCGGAGATTTGTGTTAGTGTTCTTCGACGACATCCTCGTGTACAGTCGCACAGCTGAGGAGCATGAGGAGCACTTGGAAGTGGTGCTGAGGATATTGAAGGAGCATAAATTGTATGCAAATAAGAAGAAATGTGAGTTTGGGAGTTCACGAATTGAGTATCTTGGGCATATCATAAGCAGTGATGGGGTTGCTGCAGATGGAGGGAAAATACGAGCGATGGTGGAATGGACAGAACCCAAGACGGTTAAGGAACTCAGGGGATTTTTGGGATTAACGGGGTACTACAGGAAGTTTGTGCAGGGATATGGGAACATTGCTAGGCCACTGACGATGTTGTTGCAGAAGGATCAGTTCAAATGGTCTCAAGAGGCAACAGGGGCGTTTGAGGGGTTAAAAAAGGCGATGACAACAGCGCCAGTGCTAGCCTTGCCAAACTTTAAGGAGGTGTTCGTGGTGGAATCAGATGCGTCTGGGGTAGGCTTGGGGGCGGTACTCATGCAAAACCAGAGACCCCTTGCGTATTTCAGTCAAGCATTGACAGCTAGGCAGCAGTTGAAGTCAGTATATGAGAGGGAATTGATGGCTATCGTGTTTGCAATACAAAAATGGAGGCACTATCTACTGGGAAGGAAGTTCATAGTAAGAACGGATCAGAAGAGTCTGAAGTTTTTGCTAGAACAAAGGGAGATTAACATGGAATACCAGAGATGGTTGACCAAGATTCTCGGGTTTGACTTCGATATTCACTACAAACCTGGCTTGGAAAACAAGGCAGCTGATGCCCTCTCTCGTAAAGAGCCTGTAGCTGAGCTGTTTGCACTTTCAGTTCCGGTGTCTATACAGTTGGAAGAGGTGGGATCTGAAGTAGAGCGCGATGAAGAGTTAGCGCGTTTGATACAGGAGTTACAGCAGGACCCTAAGCTTCACCCTGCGTACATGATGGTGCAAGGCAGATTACTTCGTCAGGGTAAGTTGGTCATTCCTAAGACCTCAAGATTGGTTGGGGTTATTCTAAAAGAGTACCACGACAGCAAGTATGGGGGGCATGGAGGAGTGCTCAAGACACAAAAACGGATTGGGGCATTGTTCTATTGGACGGGGATGATGACAGATATAAGGAAGTATGTAGCAGCGTGTCAAGTATGTCAGCGCCATAAGTATTCAACCTTGGCACCGGGGGGACTTCTACAACCCCTACCGATTCCAAACGACGTGTGGGAGGACATATCTCTTGACTTTGTTGAGGGGTTACCACGCTCTGAAGGGGTCAACACGATACTAGTGGTGATTGACAGGCTTACGAAGTATGCACACTTCATCAGCCTCAAACACCCATTCACAGCGATTGACGTCGCAGTAATCTTTGTGCAGGAGGTGGTACGACTCCATGGGTTCCCAAAATCTATTGTCTCCGATCGCGACAGGATTTTTACTGGTCAATTTTGGAAGGAACTCTTCAGGCTATCGGGTACAAATCTATGTTTCTCTACCGCGTACCATCCGCAGTCGGACGGACAGACGGAAGTGACAAATAGGGGACTTGAGACTTATCTCCGATGTTTTGCGGGGGAGAAACCGAGAACGTGGGCGAAGTATCTGCAGTGGGCGGAGTTCAGTTACAATACGTCGTTCCATTCGGCAATCAACATGTCTCCGTTCAAGGCTCTGTATGGGCGAGAACCACCATCATTGCTGCGATATGAGAATGGTTCTACCAACAATGCAGAATTGGAGGCACGATCAGGAGAGGGATGAGAATTTGGTGTTGTTAAAACAACAGTTGCTAAAGGCGCAACAGATTATGAAAGCTAAGGCAGATAGTCACCGAAGGGAAGTGGAGTTTGAGGTGGGTGACAAAGTATTCTTGAAATTACGCCCTTACAGACAGCGCTCGCTAGCAAGACGAGCAAATGAGAAGCTTTCCGCTAGGTTCTACGGACCGTACGAAGTCGCAGCACGTGTGGGAAGGGTTGCGTATCGTCTTCACTTGCCACCAGAGGCGCGCATCCACCCGACCTTTCACGTGTCTCAACTGAAGAAAGCGGTGGGAAATTCTTTTGAACCCGCAACCATACCACCACAACTGACGGCGGAAGGAGTGTTGGAGGTGTTACCGGAAGCAGTTCTGGCTCATCGAGTTAACAAAGTCACAGGTCATGAAGAGGTGCTGATCAAATGGGCTGGAATGCCAGAAGCTGATTGCACGTGGGAGTGGAGGAGCGTAATGAAGAAGCAGTTTCCTGGCCTCGACCTTGAGGACAAGGTCAGTTTGAATGGAGGGGGTAATGTTATGTATGAGGCCTTGAGGCCACCGATCCTGTTTCAATACCAGAGGAAAGGCCCATCTAAGGAGACACGTGAGAAGAGTGTGACGAGTGAGGAGGCACGCGAGGAGAGTGTGACGAGGGAGGAGCATGTGGGGGAGGATCTCGCAGAGGAATAAACGAGGAAGGGATGATCGTACTAACGGCCTGAACGTGAGCACATGGGCTGTTGGGTGACGTGTCCATTTCTTTTGTCATTTACTTTCTATAAAGAGTAGTAAGGAATAAGGAGGTTGTTATCGAGAGAGAGGATCGATCTTGTAGGGTGAGGAGAGAGAGTACTCCTGTGTAAAAACTCTATCTATCTATTGTATTTGCTTGTTCTTCAAGGAATCGATCTCTGTTTCTTATAGAACCAGTTATTTACAATACACGTCGTAACAAATTCTTCTTCTACCATATCGCCTGTTTCCTCTGACATTTATTCTCTATTGAACTATAGATTGAAGAATATGGTGGCCAGGCTATTACTTTTGGGGGTGATGTCTCGAAAGAAGCTGATGTAGAAGCAATGATGAAAACCGTAAGTGATCAAACTGTACACTATTTTACAATTTCTCATACAATTTTATCATTCTCCTTTTGTATTATGTACCTGCAGGCTGTTGATGCCTGGGGAACCATTGATGTCGTTGTTAACAATGCAGGTATTTGAATACTTAGTTCCCATTGATTTTTTTTTACTTAGTACCTTGCTGACATGGTGGCTACATAAATTTTCAGGAATTACTAGGGATACCTTGTTGATACGAATGAAGAAGTCCCAGTGGGACGAAGTGATTGATTTGAATCTCACTGGAGTCTTTCTCTGTACCCAGGTTTGTGTTCCTACTATCCTGCTTGAAAATTTGCTACTCAGAATCGTATGGACTGAAAAATCATATTAATTCTCTGTAGGCAGCAACAAAGATCATGATGAAGAAGAGAAAGGTACTAATGAGCTCCTCTATAAGATTAAGAAGAGGAATAAAGAATGAGAATGATTAATGGTATAGTTTTGACATACGATAGTCTTGCAGGGAAGAATCATCAACATAGCGTCAGTTGTTGGTCTCATTGGTAACATTGGCCAAGCAAACTACGCTGCTGCCAAAGCTGGAGTTATTGGGTTCTCCAAGACTGCTGCTAGAGAGGGTGCGAGCAGGAATATAAATGTATATGACCTAACTTCCTCATGCCACTCCTCTCTTTTTTTCATTCTTTGGAGGCTTGTACAAAATTTTTAAACTTGGTCTGTCGACGATTTGTTCTATTACAGGTCAATGTGGTTTGCCCTGGATTCATAGCATCTGACATGACTGCCAAGCTTGGAGAAGACATGGAAAAGAAAATCTTGGGAACAATCCCATTAGGTAATGGAGAGTCTTTAACTTTTGGTACATTTGTTGCAGGCAAATTATAGTATGTGTCAGATACTAAGCTAACCGGTTTCATTTCTCAGGACGGTATGGAAAACCCGAAGATGTGGCTGGCTTGGTAGAATTTTTGGCTCTCAGTCCTGCAGCTAGTTACATCACTGGACAGGTTAATACATACTCCTGTCCTGTCAAATGAAGATTTGGTTATGATCCTTGGTTTCTGATTATGTTTATCGGCCTAACCATGGTTAAAATTGTTGGATTGCAGACATTCACCATCGATGGAGGTATTGCCATCTAGGGCATTTGGTAAGATCGGCTTGTGTTTCGGCAAAACGATTTGGTAAAACGATTTGGTAAAACAGACAAAGTTGAGTTGTTTCTTGCACTTGGTAGGATTTTCATTTTGGGGATTCTGTTTGGGGAGAGAGAGATGTAAAACTTATTGGTTAAACTATGTTAAGTAATATAAATCAAAGAGACATTGTAGACAAACTTGTTGATTTCAATAGAGTTTTTCGTGTAAGGGTTGCCCTTGCTATTTTAGTTGAATGTGTACGTGTGTTTCCCTTCATGTTACACAGTTAAAGCAACTAAAAACAGAGGAAATCCAGAATAAGCAACCAAGAAAGTTGTAGACGCTAAGGCAAACCAATAATGTCTAAAATTAAGTAGAACAAATTCACCACCCTATCTTATCTTTTGCTTCTAAACCTAATCATTCAACAAAATCTTGAAGATAGAACAAAGATGGATTCAGGACTATCTTGGGCTGATCAATGGGATTACAACTCTGATCCTCCTCCAAATTCCATCTAAAGAAGACGACAGGGAAGAATAAAAAGAAGAAGGAAGACGGACGCAGAAGCAGTTTGGGGAAGGCCTTACTTGGCTTCAAATGGGTGAAAGAACTTCGCAGGAAATCTGATAAGTAATCATTAGGTTTATTGTTGTGGTTACAAAAGGTGCATTGATTCATTTGTTCCTTGTGATTAATACATTAGACGTTGCTGCTCTCTTTTACCCATTTTTCTGATTCTTACTGCCACATCTTTAAATTATTAAAATGTGTTGGTTGTGGTCCTTGTGTATGATTGTGTCAACGAGCCATCGGTTTGGTAACATGGACAGTTCAAATGCTCTTTTGCTTTTTCTTCTAATTAGAATTCAACCAATAGCAACTAAATATTTCAAAAATTCTGTGCAAACCCCTTGCTTTGCTTTGACTAATGGTTCATCGGTATCGTAATCATAAATCTTGACAAAATATATAGAATCATCGGCTGTAAAATCATTTTTCGTAATTTGCAATAGCATAAATTAACTAATTTTAAAATAATATTTTAAAATCATTGATTTACATCAATGCTGTAGTAGCCATGTTTTGGCCAACAATAAAAGAATGTTACCTATATGAAAAAGAAAACAAAAAGAAATATTGATGTCATGTTATAAAATGGCATTTATCTTATTACTTATATTAAATGTCATTTTCTTCTTGATTTTTTCCTTATATTCTCTTTTTTTCTTAATTAAATATGATATTAAAACAAACACAAAATATTCAAGAGATGAATATCCGTTGATAATTTACTTTGGCGTGTGCACCAGCCCTCTACTTCACCAACTTTTGTAAAATCATAGCTATGTAAAATGCTTAAGAAAATATCATGTTATTGTTCGTTTTTTTAATCATGTAATTGTTCTTAAGATAATAAAGGTCGTAATATTGTCGATTCTTATTTAGGGTCTGGAAAATATCAGTTTTTGTTTTCAGTGAATGACTCAAAGGTATAAATAAATAGCTTTTTCATCTGAACATTTGCTAGTTTCACTAATTTTGCTAGTAGTTGTTATCGAAGTTTTTGTTATCGGTGTGTTTTATGTATTCGAACAAACAACATACAGAAAATTAGCAACATTTGAAAAGCTTAGAACAAAATTAAAAATGGACTTGAAATGGTTTTGAAAATACCAATCGAATTCCAACACGATCATTACTATTACTATAGTTGGGGGTTGGTGATCGATCGCATGAACATGTTTACCGTAACACATTTGACTTTTCCTTTAGCTCAGTTTATTTATTTGGCTCTTCCTCCCAGGGCCGGTACTGATTCGTGGTCGATAGATTCCTCTTTTCCAAGTCAATGGAACCATTAAGTCGAAGCTTGATTAGTTCCATTTTTTTTGTTTTTTGAATTGAAAAACTAGGGTATGAATTATTCCAAATTCTCATTCTTTAACTTCGTTTATTTGGGTTGTTCAGCTACTTAAATTTAATTTGATCACTAATATACGACCATTCGACAGATAACAACCAACCAAAAATAATAGTAGTATTCTATATTTCTATTTAAACAATATCTTAAATAATTACGTCCGTATATAGAACTGTATTCTCAAAACAATCATTTCATAAAGAATATAAACAGAACCGCCTTAGAGCATCCTTATTGCTGATACTCATTAAATGACTTTTAGGCAAATGTTAATTATATTTTAGGCATAAAGGTAATTAGGATACTTAATGAAGAACTTTTAGAGTTTGGTGTCTCCATTGCAAGGTTTTTAAATTGAGTTCTTGAATAAAAAAATAATATTAAACAAATTTATTAAATTTTATGAAACAAATTTATTAAATTAAGAAATTTATTTATTACATAAAACATAATTGAAGATAACATCTTAAACATTGATTTTAAAATAAAAACATGATACAAAGATTATTAAAATTAACGAGATTTATTTGAAACAAACATTGAGATCAGTTGTCGTCTTCATCACCCCCAAATCTATGCCATATATGTTGAACCAAATCATGTTTCAGTTGTTGATGTTGTTGTCTATCACGAATATCTGTTCGAGCATCCATCATGAATTCCATATTTGAAGGGACTGGAGGAGACGGGCTATCGACATGCGAAGTTCGTTGGTCTTGGAAATCTGAAATATCATTTAGATTGTAGTTATCTCGTTCGTCTTGTACGATCATATTATGGAGTATGATACATGCTCGCATAATCTTCCCAATCTTTTCTAAATCCCAAAATAAGACTGGATTTTTAACGATGGCAAAGCGAGCTTGCAAGACTCCAAAAGCCCGCTCAACATCTTTTCGGTATCCTTCTTGACGTTGAGCAAATAGAGCTGCTTGCGGTTCTTGAGGCATAGTAATAGATTGGATAAAAGTTGCCCATTTCGGATAAATCCCATCGGTGAGATAGTATGCCATATTATACTCATTTCCATTAACATAGAAAGTAACATTCGGAGCATGACCGTTTATTATGTCATCAAAAACCGGTGAACGTTCAAGTACATTGATATCATTTAATGTACCTGGAGGTCCAAAAAATGCATGCCATATCCAGAGATCGTATGATGCAACCGCCTCCAAAACGATTGTTGGGGGGCCCGAACCACGAGAATATTGTCCTTTCCAAGCGGTGGGACAATTCTTCCACTCCCAGTGCATACAATCGATGCTTCCTATCATCCCCGGAAAGCCTCGATACTCTCCATAATCAAGTAGACGTTGGAGATCAGCCGGTGTTGGTCTTCTTAAGTACTCATCGCCGAAAGAATTTATTTTTCCATCCACAAAATGTTCAACAGAAAGGAGAGTTGTTGTTTCACCGAGCCGGATGTATTCGTCGACGGTATCAGCTGCTGAACCATAAGCCAAGACACGAAGGGCGGCGGTACATTTTTGAAGTGTAGTGAGACTATTCCTTCCGATAGCATCTTTTGCTTCCTTAAAATATGGAACGTCCTTGCCGAGTTGATCAACAATTTTCAGGAACAAATGCTTGGTCATTCTAAAACGTCTCCGGAATATATGATGAGGATACGTTGGAGTTGCACTAAAATAGTCTTTCCATAATTGGTCTTGCCCTTCTTCTCGATGACGATCAATATACCTTCGTGGTTTTCTTGGTCTTCTTCTTCGACCGTGTTGATTCATGGTTAAACGATCAAATGATCGTTCAAAATGTTGTTCATAGAGTTGTTCAACTGCATCATCCACATAGTCATCCACAGGATCTCGAGAAGAAGAAGCCATATGATGATTGTTTTCTTAAATAGAGAAAAAGAAGGTGAAGTTTGTGGTTGATTTGGAAATGATATGAAGGTGGATTTGTTGAGATGAATAAACAGAGAAGACAATAATAAGTTGTAGAAAGACAATGAAAAGATGTAGAATTATAGAAGACAATGAACTAGCAAGCATATAAATAGAGAAGTCTTTGACAGTCCGTGACTAACACCAAGTCCGTGACTAACACCAAGTCTGACCAGACAGAAAAAGAAACAAGACAAGACAATGCTTCACAAGACAAAGTCCGTGACCAGACAACAGAAAAAAAAAACAAGACAAGACAACCCTAGTGAATCCGTGAGCATTCTCCTTCCTCGAGCTTGATTCCAGCCTTCCAAACCTTGTACTTCTCCTCTCTCATCTTCTTTTCTTCCTCGCGCATCCTTTTCACCATCCTTCTAAACTCAGGTTCAATGTCTTCTTCGGGTTCCTCCACCCTAGTGAAGTAACCCATGTTTGCCCTGAATTCTACATGTGATAACTCCACCAAATCGTCCTCTTCGTCATCGGATATCTCAACCACTTCTACTTCTTGTGGTGTGTTCTCCACAACATCATCATCTTGTGGTAGAGGTGGTATGAGGCCTCTAGCTGAGAGGCCACAAACAATCGACTTTCTTGCTTCCATTTGAGGATGTGGCTGATTTGTTCCCCTGAAATGCAAAAAAAAAAAAACACAGAGAAATTAGAACTTTGAGAGTTTAATTTATAAACATAGAAGACAGAGAATTAGATAAATAATTCATTGATAATTCAACTTTAAGATAAGAACAATATTACACAATAGCTTAAGAGAAATATTACATAGATAACATTTCAGTGATTAGTTTGTCCTTAAGCGCCATTTCTAATGAAGTAAGTGGCTCTGTTTTGGTAAGCAAACTGTCAAGGAGTTTGCTCTTGTTAACTTTTTCTTTCGCAGCTAACACCTCTAGCATATTCTTCCCTTCTTCATCCACCGCTCTTTTCCCCTTCGCCTTGGCTGCCTTAACACCAATAGGCCTAACACTCACATCATTCTCTCCATTAACACTGGGCATTGACTGTTCTTCCCCCACCCTCTTTCTTTTTGATCCAGAACTTTGTTGAGAACTTCCATAACTCCCACGCCATTTCTGATCATTCTTAAGCTCCCTCCATGCATGCTCCAATGCGAACTTCCTCTCGTGCGCGTTGATGTATATCTCATGTGCAGCTTTTAACACATCATCTTCACTCTGCCCACTCGTCCTCTGTTTTGTTGCAGCTTCATATGCCCCCACAAACTTGTTGACACCTTCATTTATCTTCCCCCACCTTTGCTTACAGTGGCTAAGCTCTCTCTTAGCCAAACCAACGACCTTCGGACTGTTGTTGTAGGTGGTGGTTATCCTCTTCCAAAAGGTTCCTCCTTTTTGTTCATTCCCCGTTAGTGGATCCTTCGAGGTATTCAACCATGCGGATATGAGAACCAGGTCTTCAACCGTAGACCACACAAACCTTTGGGGGGGAGGCGCACGTGAACCAGGGACTGGAGAAGGTGAAACACCTCTAGGGACTGGAGAAGGTGCTACAACTCGGGGACTGGAGTAGGTGCAACCCTCCAAGGTTCGAAACTAATCGAAAGCTAGAAGAAGAGTTTTGGTGAGGCTCCATATGGAGAAGGAGTTGAGAAGTTGATAAGAAAAGTGAAGGAAGAGAAGGAAAGCTTGACGTTTATAGAAAGGCAGAGAAGGAAGAGAAGGAGAGAAGGAAGAGAATTCTACTACATTAATCACAATATTCATGACTCTAACCAAACAAACAAGATTTGATATATATCTGCTACATTAATCACAGTATTCCACTATCTAACTATCACTATCAATCACTACCATTTATCACACAACCACATACTTACTCTAACCATCACATTAATTACACTAGCTACAATTCTAACATTTCTAGTTATTACAACCAGATGACAAGAGAACTAACCGTATTTGTGACGTCTGACCGTGAGCGTTTATGAACCCTTTGAACCTTCACTTCACGATCACACAACCGGATGCTTGTATATGACAAGAGAAACAAACTATGATTCAGAAACCAGAATGAATTTATTACACTACACCAAGTAAACACAACCATAATATACAACTAAGCAAAACATTAACTACTACCTAAACCTTTCTATCAATTCAAAGGAAGAAGACTTTTACCACAAACAAATCGAACACATCATTAAATTTGGTTTTAGCAAATCGAACACTGACAAACATTTGGTTTTAAACAAATCATCTAAACAATTACAACAAACCGAATCGAACACTGACAAACGTTTAGTTTTAGCAAATCATCAAACAATAATCAGTCACTGAAATAATGAAGCATGCAGAAGAACAGAGAAATTACCTTTTGATTAGAGGTGATTCACCGAAGGAAAGCTTGGAGGAGAAGATCCACGGACAGACCGATTTGAAGATAACCAAAAACCTGCATAGAAAACAACTGATTAAACCAAGAAACATGATTCATCTGCCATGCAAAAGTCAAGAAGAACAAAAAAAATTGCTTACCTTTCGATTTCAGGACAACCGCCGTCAGAGAGCTCGAAATCCTCGACGAGAACCACCGAGAGAGATAGAGAGCCAACGAGAGAGAGAGCCACCGAGAGAGAGAGCCACCGAGAGAGAGGACCACCGCGAGAGAGAGAGAACCTCCGAGAGATAGAAAGAACCACCGAGAGAGCGAAAGAACCACCGAGAGATAGAGAGAACCACCGAGAGAGAGGACCACCGCGAGAGAGAGAACCTCCGAGAGATAGAAAGAACCACCGAGAGAGCGAGAGGACCACCGAGAGAGAGAGAACCTCCGAGAGATAGAAAGAACCACCGAGAGAGAGGACCACCGATTGACACCGCTGGAGACGTCGTCGACAGGAATCGCGGAGTTGATCGCCGTTTCGCCTTTCCCGATCAGAGGTTTCGAAGTTTCGATCGAGAGAGAGAGAATGAGAGAGAGAGAATGAGAGAGAGAGAGTTCACCGCGTTAAACCCGAACCGTTCGGTCGTCCTCTCAAATCCCGACGCGTGGCAATAAGAGGCAAGTGGAATACCTCTTACGGAAGAGGCAAGTCTTGACCTTTCTTCCTTTTTTTAATCAGTTTAACAATTAATTAACTTAAGAGTTATGCTTAAATCCACCGATAAGGATGGTCTTACCGTTCATAAATGTGAGATGACAAAATCTTTCAATTGAAGAAGCGACAACGTCGAAGAAAAAAAGAAACACTTATAATATAAAGTTCAAAATTAAATTTTTGTGTTTTTAAGAAAACTATATATTTTGAGTTTGTGTCAGACTAAATAGGCTTTTCAACAGTACAATTTTCTGATATATATTAATAATCTTTATAGCAATAGTAAACGTTGTTTCTTCATGTTAAGCTGTTAGCCTTTAATATACAGAATTTAAAATTTAATAACATTCAAATAGGTCCCCTGCTGGAAAAAGAGACTAGCTTGTTTTGTTAATCTCTTGTCAACGCGAAAAAGTAATGATTCAAATTAGGTTCAAAATGAACCATAGTTTATAAGAACAAAAACGCAGGGTTTTATTAAGGGTTACGTATCTCAGTTCGCAAACACGATCAGCAGCGTCACGTTCAAAAAGGAAAACATCTGAATTGGTTATTCAAAGTTAGTACTTAACTAATAAGGTGTTATCATCCACAATACTCAATAGAAAACGTACAAACTTCTGAAACTGTTAAAAATGACATTAATTATCTTACTTAATGTTCTTAACTGCCTGTTATCCTCTCATCGGATGAAGGTTTTGTAACTGGTTCTTATAAAGGTTTCTTGGTCAACGCTAATTGTATACAGTATACTAATCCAAATCCATAAGTTATTATTATATCTCAATGTGTATATACTCATAATTTGGAATGAGACATCACGAATCAGACACAACAAGCAAAATACAGATAATTAAAAGAAACAACTTGATGCATTGATTCCATAATTAACATAAGGGATTTGGAAATAAATAATGTTGGTTATGACAGGTCACAGATATTAAAGACTAATAGGAAGTTGATTAAAAAAACGCCAATTTGGTAACGAAGACCTGCCAACAGAAGAAAACATAAACATGTTTTATAGATAAAGGACCTTATCGCATCATCCATTTCAACATTACAATTCATCATCTCTTCTTCTTCTGTAACAGAAAAAAATTTAAGAAACTTTTTTTGGGAAGAAAAAGAAAAAAGAGATAAAATTTTGCATTTTTTTTTTGTAGTTTGCATTGGCTTTCACGAAGGTGTCTCTTTCTCTCTCTCTCTGGCCGCAAAATATCAAAGTCGCTTTTATCTTTTCTAGAAAATTTATTAGTAGAAAGCAAAAACGGAAGAGATATAATAGACGAGGAGAAAAGCAGACGTATCTACTGTGTGTTGTTGTTTTGTTCATTCATCTCTGGTTCCAAGGATTTGTCTGTTTTCAAGACACAACCTTTGGCTTCTCTCCTCTGCTCTGTTCTTCTACTTGTCTTTCCCTTTTGTAATAGTTTATTAGCAATATCGAGAGATAGAGAGAAAGGGATTAAAGGTTTTAGGAGGGGAGATGTATTATCAGTTGACCAAGTCTTCTTACATGGACTCTTTGAAGATTCTTGAGGCTGACATAGAGCACGCCAATGGACTGTAAGTCATCTGATTCTATCTTGGTTTCCTTTTTAATTTTTGGTTTCTGATTCTCTGGGTTTAGGGGTTTTATGATAACATTTTATTAGGCGACTAATTAAAGGATTGAATCAGCCGAAACCCACTTAGGAATCAGTTTCCTGCTCCTGCAGCAGTTCGATTCCCAGTCTTTGTCATGAACTTGGAATATTGCAGAATTGGTCCAAAGTTGTAAACTTTGTTGTATCTGTGTGATGTTGTCTTTGAAGCATATGTTCTTTAAAGAAATGGGTTAGTTTATTACAAGGATATTAGTAACTGATTAGTCTCAAAATTTTGAATCAGGGCTGCTGAGATTCCCATGGGGAAGAGCGGTGTGAGACTCCAGATGAAACTGGTTTGCAGCAATTTGGCTCCTTTCTTCATTTTCCTGCTACAATGGATGGATTTTTCCTGTCTCCTTCCAAGATATTTTGATTTCTTCCACATACTCATCTACAAGGTTCTTACTTGCTCTACCATATCTTACACGGCTTGTGCTTGTGTGAATTGGTAGATTCCCTGATTGTTTCTTCTTGATTCTTGTATTCAGGTACGTGCTGATGGGAGGTGGAATCGATCCAGGTACGGAAGGAAAGCTACCATCAGAGAGTTTTACGGTAAGCCTTCAGCTCTTTTTTGATACGATTCTGTGTGTGTGTTCTTACACTATTGGCTTAAGTCTTATAGAACAGAGGATTTGGCTAAATGCAGGTGTTATATTACCATCACTAGAGCGTCTTCATATCAACTTCTCTGACTCACCAGGCGACGGCTTGTGGTATCCGAATCCAAAAGCCATCACCAAGAAGAAGTACGACATCGAAGGCAACAGGTTCACGACTAACGACTCGGAAAGAGAAGAGGAATGCGGCATCTGCTTAGAGCCTTGCACCAAAATGGTGTTGCCAAACTGCTGTCACGCCATGTGCATCAAATGTTACAGGAACTGGAACACCAAGTCTGAGTCGTGCCCGTTTTGTCGAGGGAACATCAAGAGAGTGAACTCGGAGGATCTTTGGGTGCTGACTTGCGATGAGGATGTGGTGGATCCTGAGACGGTCACGAAAGAGGATCTTCTTAGGTTTTATCTACACATTAATAGTCTGCCTAAAGATTATCCTGAAGCCGTCTTCTTAGGCTACAACGAGTACTTGATATGATGATTTGATGGTGAAACACACAAACATCACGGGTGGGTGCAGAGAGGGAGAGGGAGATCCCAGACCTTTGACTAAGTGTATATAAGAATCTGGTGATCCAAGATTTTTCCCTTCGTTTTTAGATTATTATGATAATAAGAAGATTTGTGTACCCTTTGATATGAGATATGAAAGAGAAAACGTTGTCTCGGTTTACATATTCTTGATAGCACAAACATATGTCTCGAGATGAGATTAAGAAACTTGGCCATCCTTTGTGCTGGGTTAAGGCCATCTTTGGAGCTATTGGTATTGATTCTGGAATGGTTAATGAGACAATTAGTTGTTGTGAACAAAGGCGAATCAAACACGAAGAAAACAATAACACAATATCCGTTTTAGAGTTTTTATTGGTGTTTCCATAACCAGCACCAAGGTTTTCTGAAAAGTACATGGAGATCAAAGCTGGAAGACTAGTGTGTATGCTGCTTCTTTTTGTCTGTGATGAGTCTGATGACCAAAACATAACATTGGTTTATGTTATGAGTGGATGTAAGGGACCAATTGAAAAGTCCCCACTTCTATGTAATGTTTCAAACTTTCAACTAAAGAGGCTCAACATTAAACAGAAAGGAAAAACAGACAAATGTAGGCTAAGTTCTGTGTTCAAAGATAATGGGCACGTCTACAAAAACTGAAGTGACTTGTGGAATCAACAGTTGTAAATGTTAGCGACACATTGTCACGCAAAGTTGTTACATGTAATGCAGTAAGCGAGTCATATGAAAATGGGAATCCAGCACATTGAATGTTGAATCTAACTGACAGGAAAATACAATAGAAATTCAATGTTTGCATTTGTATATAAATACGAAAATTTGATTAAGATATGGTAAATATTAAATGTAATATAGTTTAGAAGATTTTATTACATCAGAAACTTTATGATCACATTCCAATTTTGTCTTTCCATTAAATAAGATTAAAAAAAGTTAGTCACGTGATGGGAACCTTAAACGGAAACGAACGTTTCTGATTGGTTAAAACACATCACACACTTCAATCTCACGACATAAACACAAACGGGAGATAACAAAACGCACCGTGTCGGTCTTTGCTCTGCAACGCCTTCTCTTACCTCTCTCTCTCTCTCTCTCTCTCTCTCGCTGGTTTATAATTTAACTCACGGATCCATCTCCGACTCTAACCAACAAAGCAAAACCGTTTCTCACAGTTCCTAACCTTCATTTCTAGACTCTCTTCGCAGTTTTGTCTGTAGGCTCTCTCTCTCTCTCTCTCTCTCGTGTGCTATTAGAGATATGTCGGACCGGAAGATATATATCTTACGAAGCATGTTGAAAGCTATGAAGGTACCGAATTACATGTGGGGAGAAGCCGTACGACACGCAACATATGTGATCAATCGAGTTCCTACTAGAGCTTTGAAGAATAAAACTCCATACGAAAGCTTGAAGGGAAGAAAGCCTAACGTAAGTCACATGAGAGTCTTCGGCTGTGTTGCTCATGCCAAAGTAGATTCAGTTCATCTAAGGAAACTTGATGATCGTTCTCAAGCTCTTGTCCATCTCGGAATCGAACCCGGCACGAAAGCTTATCGACTTTATAATCCTACTCTCAGAAGGATAGTCGTAAGTCGGGACGTAATCTTCGACGAGAAGACTTGTTGGAATTGGAAGGGAGCAGCTAAGGAAGGTCAAGACGACTCTGGCATGTTCCGTATGACGTGGGGATTGACTGTAAACGAAGGGAAGGGTCCGTTTATAGCCAGCACACAACAAGAAGAAACCACAGATGCAGAAACAGAGCAGCAAGAAGACGAAACAGGTGTTACACACGCAGAACCCGATGTAACACACAACGAAGAAGAAGAAGAATGAGAGATGTCAATCCAAGTCCCACATTGGAGAATTAGACAAGAAGTGTCTAATATATAAAGAGATGTCCAACTCTAATAAGATGGCGCTTTGGGAAGGAAACCAAAAGAAATCCACGCGCCGCCTCTAAGACCCAAAGTGGACAATATCATACTAATGGAAGAATATAGAGTTGACACGGATTTCGCAATCCCAACAATTGGTATCGAGCGGTTCGACGAAGATCCGCAAGAAGACCAAAATACCCTTCGAGTAGAACGGACCATTCAAGATGGAAGAGGAGGTCCGTGGCGAAACTAAGTCGAAGATCCGGGAATTCCTATGTGGAAAGGGATCATCCTCAAAGCACCTCAAAGTAACCTTGCGATTAACGGTGCAAGATGGATCTTGATTCGTGGAGGAAATGACACAAGGTGTGTGGTCCTTGAATCGGGGAGAATGGAGATGTCAATCCAAGTCCCACATTGGAGAATTAGACAAGAAGTGTCTAATATATAAAGAGATGTCCAACTCTAATAAGATGGCGCTTTGGGAAGGAAACCAAAAGAAATCCACGCGCCTCTAAGACCCAAAGTGGACAATATCATACTAATGGAAGAATATAGAGTTGGACACGGATTTCTAATCCCAACAATTGGTATCGGAGCGGTTCGACGAAGATCCGCAAGAAGACCAAAATACCCTTCGAGTAGAACGGACCATTCAAGATGGAAGAGGAGGTCCGTGGCGAAACTAAGTCGAAGATCCGGGAATTCTATGTGGAAAGGGATCATCCTCAAAGCACCTCAAAGTAACCTTGCGATTAACGGTGCAAGATGGATCTTGATTCGTGGAGGAAATGACACAAGGTGTGTGGTCCTTGAATCGGGGAGAATGAGAGATGTCAATCCAAGTCCACATTGGAGAATTAGACAAGAAGTGTCTAATATATAAAGATGTCCAACTCTAATAAGATGGCGCTTTGGGAAGGAAACCAAAAGAAATCCACGCTTCTAAGCACTCCAAAGTGGACAATATCATACTAATGGAAGAATATAGAGTTGACACGGATTTCTAATCCCAACAATTGGTATCGAGCGGTTCGACGAAGATCCGCAAGAAGACCAAAATACCCTTCGAGTAGAACGGACCATTCAAGATGGAAGAGGAGGTCCGTGGCGTAAACTAAGTCAAGATCCGGGAATTCTATGTGGAAAGGATCATCCTCAAAGCACCTCAAAGTAACCTTGCGATTAACGGTACAAGATGGATCTTGATTCGTGGAGGAAATGACACAAGGTGTGTGGTCCTTGAATCGGGGAGAATGAGAGATGTCAATCCAAGTCCACATTGGAGAATTAGACAAGAAGTGTCTAATATATAAAGATGTCCAACTCTAATAAGATGGCTTTTGGGAAGGAAACCAAAAGAAATCCACGCGCCGCCTCTAAGACCCAAAGTGGACAATATCATACTAATGGAAGAATATAGAGTTGGACACGGGATTTCGCAATCCCAACATGTTGAAATTATATGTAATTCGGTCCGATATATATAACTTGTTCTTCAAGTCTTTCCTTTTATCTTTGAGGGTCTTCATTGGTTTCACGGACTTTACAATCTTGGTCCGTAAGATATATATCTTCCGGTCCGACATATCTCTAATATGTGCTCTTGTCGGGGTTTCCGAATTAGATCTGTTTGAAAAAAGGGCTGGAATCGTGATAATGCACGAGAATGATGATCCTCCGCAGGATTCGTCTGATTCCGTAGCTGATGCAAACGAGAATGGCAATATTCTGCAGGATTCGGCCGATTCTTCTGTAGCTGATGGGATTGAGAACGATGGCGAGAGAAATGAGCAAGAGCTTGATGATCCTGACCAGGTGAGAGATTTGTAAATGTTAACAATATGCTTTTTTGTGTTTGTTTCTTGTTCGTTTTCAGATGCTGACGTTTGGGGTGAGTAATTGTGCAGGGAACAGGTTTTGTTGATAGTAAGGAAGATATGTTTGTCGATGCTCCTGAAGAGTTGAATATTGATACACCTATCAAGGAAGCAGCTCTCACCACAGATGACAATGACAATGTAATTTTGTATTTCTTAGTTTAATTATTGAAAGGATCTTTTGTCTTGTTGGTTGTTCATTTATGTTTGTTTTCTACCACACATACAGAATGAGAAGGAGGATAGGGAGAAGGAACTTGCAGTGTTACAGGAACAGTTCAAGCTCTTGACTGGTGAGAATGATTCCAAAGGTGAAGAAGATGGGAACACCGTGGAGATCCTCAGTCGTTTCTCTAACTTTCTAAAAACTGCCGAAGAAGAGAAGATTCAGCATGAGGATGCACTCAAGGAGCTTCGAGGGATTATCAGTGAGAAAGACGAGGAGATTGCTCATCTCACGGCAAAGATCTCAGAGCTCTCTTCCTCACAGGAGGAGGAGGAGCAGCTTGTGGCTGCAACAGATAGGATTCTGCTTGCTCTTAGTAATGTGTTCGGGCAAGAGGAGCCGCAGCTTGGCTCTTCCGTCTCTGAAAAGATTGCTAATCTGGAGAACGGAGTTGCGTTTTTGAGTGCTAAGTACACTGAGTTTTACTACGGTGCTGATCAGTTGAGGAAGTGTTTGTCTAGTGATGAGGCGGATCTTCGTTTCCAAGAGGATTTTGGTTCAGCTCTCGGTGGTGCTTGCTCTCAGTTACTTGAACTCAAAGAGAAGGAAGCAGCCGTTACTGAAAGAATTAGCTATCTAGAAGATGAAAATAGGAAACTGGTTGAGCAAGTGAACAGAGATAGAGAAATGATTGAGTCCATGAATGCAGAGTCCGGTAAACTGAAGGCAGAGCTTGAGCAGGAGAAGACAAGGTGTATCAACACGAAAGAGAAGCTCAGCATGGCTGTAACGAAGGGGAAGGCGTTAGTTCAGAACCGTGATGCTCTAAAGCATCAGATATCCGAAAAAACAATGGAGCTTGAGAACAGATTGACTGAACTACAAGAGATGAAGACTGCCCTTGAAACTTCTGAGTTACTCAAGGGGCAGCTTGAACAATCTTTAGCTGAAATGGCAGATGAACTCGAGAAGTCCTCTACTGAACTCCGTGATAAGTCTGTACTTCTGGAAGCATGTGAGCTGGCAAAGAGGGAGTTGGAACAGTCTCTGGATGAGAAAACAAAAGAACTTGAAGAGTGTTTGATGAAACTACAAGATATGTCAACAGCATCGGATGAATCTGAAGTCATCAAAGGTGAGTTAGTAAAATCCGAAGCTATGGTTGCATCGTATCAGGAAATGGTGTCGTCAAAGAGCTCAATAATTGAAAATATTGAATCCATCTTGTCACACATTAATGATACCTCTGATGAAGGTCAGTCTTTAGATGTCATTGAAAAAGTTAGATCACTTGCAGAAGAGAGAGAAGAGCTCCAGAATGTTTCTCAGGAATACAATAGACTAAAAGATTTGAACCTTTCCATTGACTTACCGGAGGAGATCTCCGAGTCCAGCTTAGAAGCTCGCCTAACTTGGATTAAGGAATCATTTTTCCACGCAAAGGATGAAGTAAGCGCCCTGCAGAACCAGATAGAACGCTTAAGCCTGTCTCTTTCAGCAGAAATGGAGGAGAAAAATAACATTAGACAGGAACTTGAGGATTTAACTATCAGGTTTAAAACATTGGAGGAAACTGCAGAGCGAGATTCTTTGGAAAGAGAGGAAATTGTGAGGAGACTTTTGGAAACCTCTGGCGTGATGACAGAAGGAGTTGAACATCATACTGTTCTTGTTGATAGATCCTTCGACCAGATAGAAAAGAAAATCAGGGACTCTAGTGAGAGTTCTTATGGCAACGAAGAATCATTTGAAAGATTTCAAAGTCTCCTTTATGCGAGTGGTCTGGAGTTGTCACTTTGTAAGGAAATTTTAGGAGAGGAAATGCTGGCTAGTGTGCAGGTATGCAATCTCTCAGATGAGCTAACAACCGTATCTCGAGAACTTGCTTCCGTGAAAGAAGAAAAACTTGCTTTGGAGACAGATCTTGAGAGGTCAGAGGAGAAATCTGCTTTGCTCAAAGACAAACTTTCCATGGCTATCAAGAAAGGCAAGGGACTTGTTCAAGATAGGGAGAAATTGAAAACTCAGTTGGATGAGAAAAACTCTGAAATCGAGAAGCTGATGCTCGAGTTGCAGGAGTTAACTGGTACGGTTGATAGCTACAAGAATCAGATAAATATGTTATCGGGAGAGTTAGAGCGGACAAAGGAGCTAGAGGATGAGCTTGTTGCTATTAAAGACGAAAGAGATGAGCTTAAGCAATCTTTATCTATGAATGACACCTTGTTGCAGAAAGTGATGACATCAGCTGAAACTATGAGTATCCCTGTTGATTTAGCAACTGAGGATTCATCAGAAAAGATTGACCGAATTTCTGGGTACTTCAAGGAAGTGCAGCAGGCTAGAGTAGATGAACAAGAAGAGCTGGAAAAGGTAAAAGAAGAAGCCAGTACATTAGCCAGTAAATTAGCAGAAACCAACACAGCCTTGAAGTTGGTTGAGGATGCCTTGTCTGCTGCAGAGGGTAACATCGATCGACTTGCTGAGGAGAATAGGCAAGTCCAAGCTGCAAAGGAACATGTAGAACTTGAGCTGCAGAAAGCAGTTGGAGAGGCCTCTTCTCTGGCTAGCGAGCTGGATGAAGCTTGTGCAACCAGGAATACACTTGAAGCTGCACTCATGCAGGCTGAAAGAAATATATCTGATATCATCAGTGAAAAGGAAGAGGCTCAAAGCAGTACTGCTAATGCAGAGATGGAGCTCCAGAAGGTGAAAGAAGAAGTTTCAGACCAGAGTAACAAATTAACAGAAGCACACAGCACCATACATTCACTTAAAGATACACTTAGTCAGACAGAAAGCAACATGGATTCGCTGTCTAAACAAATTGAAGATGACAAAGTTCTTTCTACAAATTTGAAGAATGAGTTAGAAAAGCTTCAAAATGAGGTAGAGTTAGAGCGTAGCAAGATGGCTGACGCTTCCTTGACAATAGGATCCCTGGAAGAGGCACTAATGAAGGCGGAGAATAGTCTTTCTGTCTTGCAAGGAGAAATGGTGAAAGCTGAAGTCGAGAAGTCAACTCTGAGTAGTAAACTTAATGTGTGCATGGAAGAGTTAGCTGGATCAAATGGAAACTCCCAGAGCAAATCTATGGAGATTATTGCTCATCTTGACAATCTCCAAATGGCACTGAAGGATGGAGGGGTGATATCCAGGGTGAATGACTTCCTTGAAAGGAAATTTAAGAGCCTAAGAGACATGGATGTCATTGCTAGAGATATCATAGGAAATTTTGGTGAGAAGGAATTGGCTGGGGAAATGAACAACGTTACAGAGGTAAGAGACTAGGAGTATTCTTGAACCTTACCATGTTAAACCTTCTTCTGTTTATTGGCTTTTTCATATCAGTTTACTATCTCTCTTCACCATTACTTTGTGCACATTTAGCAAATATAGATTGGCCAGAGTTTATGGATCTTCTCTTGACGAATTTGTGATAATGCTGTTCTCTTGACGTTGTTTATATTTCCAGGATGATTCGACTGTGGCAAAATCCTTGTTAAATGGTCTTGATGATTCAGTGGATACAGAGCTGGAGAATGGCAGAGAGAATGCAGCTAACGAAGACGAAATTTCTTTATCTCTTAGGAAGATCACAGAGGGAGTCAAGCTGAGAGACAAAATACTTGAGAAAAACTTTGAGGTTTTCGCAATTTCCATTGATACACTCATTGCGGCTTTGATGGAAAACATGACAGCAGCAAGGGCTGATGTGATAAACGTCAAGGGTCATAATGAGTCCCTGAAAGAACAGGTGAGGAGTGCTGAAGATATTGTCCGCGAAAAGGAAAACACTATAGCTGCATTACAAACAGACTGGTCATCTTTGATGTCTGCATGTGGCGAGGCTGCCAGCGAACTGCAATCAGAAGTGAAAAATAACCTTCTAGAGTTGGTTCAGTTTCAAGAAAATGGCAACGGTGGTGAGACTGAATCAACCGAACATCCACAAGAGCTTCTTCATGTAAGTGAATGCTCCCGGAGAGCAAAAGAGCTATCTTCTGCCACAGAGAAGGCATGTACTACTCTTAAGCTCTTTGAGACAACAAGTAATGCGGCTGCTGTTCTCATCCGAGATATGGAGGACAGACTAAAAGAAGCATCAACCGCTCTTGAAAGGGTTGTGTTAGAAAGAGATCTAAACCAAACTAAGGTTTCAAGTTCCGAGGCCAAGGTGGAATCTACGGAAGCGCTTTGCAAAGATCTGAAACTTCAGTTGGAAAATCTCAAAGCCGAAGAAGAGAAATGGCATGAAAAAGAAGTGGAACTTTCTACATTATATGATAAACTGCAGGTGCAAGAGCAAGGTATATAATATTAATTTAATATTCTTTTGTCGTCTCTCAGTTCCTTAAATCTTCTTAACATGTTTACCACTTTACTGAAATCTCACTTGCTGTTTCTTCGAGTTGCAGAAGCAAAGGGAAACCTAATTCCAGCTTCTGATATACGTGCCCTTTTTGACAAGATAAATGGTATTGAGATGCCTTCAGTAGATCAGGCCAACGAGTTAGATTCACAGAGTCCATATGATGCAAAGAAGCTATTCGCAGTTGTTGATAGTGTTACTAAGATGCAGCATCAGATAAGCCTCTTATCATATGGACAGAAAGAGCTCAACTCCACCTTGGCAGAAAAGGATCTTGAAATTCAAGGTCTGAAGGAGGCAGCTGAAGCAAAGCATACAACCGAGCTAGAGCTAGTAAAGGCAAATAAAGAATTGTCCAAGCTAATATCTGGCTTGGAGAAACTGCTGGGTATGTTAGCGGGTAATGATCCTGATGTAGACCTAGACTTCTCTGAGTCATGGACACTCTTACAAGCACTAGAGAGAAAAATAGCTTCCCTTCTCCTAGAGTCAGAGAGTTCAAAATCAAGGGCCCAAGAACTTGGTCTAAAGTTAGTCAGCAGTGAAAAACTTGTGGATAAATTATCACTCAAAGTTAAAGAGTTTGAGGATAAACTTCAAAGCAAAGCCATTCAGCCTGATGTCATTCATGAAAGGAGCATCTTTGAAGCACCAAGATCATCTTCTACCTCAGAGATATCCGAGATTGAGGATAAGGTAATTTTTTTTTTATCTTGGGCTGTTTCAGCTTCTTATTGGCTCTTGTGAATGCCATCTATTTTTACTCTATCTGCAGCTAAGTTATGACCTTAAAACTAGATAATGTCATTTTAATATTTTAGAAGCAGTGAGTTAGCTTAGGTCTCTTTTTTATCATAAAATTTGGGCTTGAAATGTTTTGTGCTCAGGGAAAAAAATCAATATCAGCTGTGCCTACAGCAGCGCAAGTGAGAATGGTGAGGAAAGCATCAACGGATCATCTTGCAATCAACATAGATTCAGAGTCCGAGCATCTGATGAACCAGAGCGAAGCAGATGAAGATAAAGGTCAGAACCAAGGCGTCTACATATGACTTGTGCCACTAAGCTCACTCATCTTAATCACAATCTATTTTTCTTTGGCAGGACATGTTTTCAAGTCTCTCAACATGTCTGGTCTGGTTCCAACGCAAGGAAAGATGATAGCAGATCGGCTCGATGGAATATGGTAAACACTCGGTCATATTCAAACTGATCTGAAAGGGCTCCTAAGTCGTTGTTCATCTTATTGAGCGTCGTTGTTTGATTTGTTTAATGCAGGGTCTCAGGTGGAAGAGTATTAATGAGTCGTCCACAAGCAAGGCTTGGCGTTATGGTATACAGTCTTTTATTGCATCTGTGGCTCCTAGCTTCCATCTTGTAACAAGACAGGTGACTCATATCTCTTAGGCTTCTCACATGAAACTACACACAACAGAAACACACACACTTACTCTTTTCCCTATTCTTCCCATTCTTTGTCGACCCCGTAGGAAGAGAATGATAGGTGTCGTCTTGTATATCCTGAATAATGTCTCAGCCTTTTTTTTTCATCTAGTTCTTCAGTTTCATAGTCCTAGAATGTTTTAATTAGGACTCGGTACGTTATTACATATTTACAGGTGGTTTTTTTGTCTTCAACATTTTGTTCCAGGACTTAAGAACAGTTTTGCTTTTGCGTCTGCCAAGACTTTTGAGTTTTTAATGACAAAAGTTTTGTTATCGAAGAACTCTCAGTGGGCAAAAGAATAAGAAATACGTGTATCCTCGCAGATTTGCTCTGATGAAAAAAATGAATAGAAAATGCAATCACTACATTAAAATCTAAGTCAATGAAGCTTTCTTTATGCTCTACGGTTCAGTGTCGAAAAAAAGTGGAATAAATTCAAAATCAGGAACACAAATGAGGATGTTCTTAAAATAAAAACTTACAAGAGAGGAAAAAAATGTTGAATAGTATCAAAACCTAATAGAAGGCAAACAAAGAGGCGAAAGGGAAGAAGTACAAAGGTTTCAGCAGTGCGTCATCAATACTCAGAATTAGAGATGACATCGTCGATCTTTAGAATCATCTTAACGACTTGTGTCGCAAGCAAAATCTGCTGCTGCTTTCCTATCAATGTTTCAAACACATTTTGCTCCCTCATATCGTTTGTTCCCACATCATTGCAATCTATCCCATAGAACGGAATATTCTCCTGTTCATCATCGTACACCAAAAAAATGTCAAGTTCCGTTCAGTCACCGACCAAACAAAACTAGATAAACAAGTTACCTTAATTTGCTGAGACTTAACCGCAGAGAGTGTCTCAATGGGCTGTAATCCACTGTTCTCTGCAAGAGCCATAGGGACAGAGTCCAAAGCTTCTGCGAAAGCCCTTATTGCGTACTGCACAGACGGAGGAGTAGTCAGCGTTGAGATTTGTGAAATAAATGATTTTGGTTAAGGACTCGAAAGAGAAGAGCAAAGATCGTCTTTTACCTGCTCGACGCCAGGGTATTTATCCGCAGCTGCATCAACAGCAAGTGAGCATGTGATTTCAGCTGCACCACCTCCATATACAATTGAATTATTGCGGATCAGATTCCTTGCCACACATAGAGCATCGTGGATACTACGCTTCGTTTCTTCTATCATCATTTTGTTACCTAAATCATATGCAATAATGAATTGTTAATCAATCGGAAACAATACTTTTGACAACCATGTACATTGAAGCATATTAAAACTCGGTACATCAATGTTTATAGCTCATTAAGCTAATTAAAAGTCAGCGCTGTTAACAAATTATTTAAAAAAAAAGCTATGAGTACCTCCACGGATGAAAATAGTGACGGCTTTTGAGTTCGCACAATGCTCAATATACAGCATTCGTTCTTTCGTTGTGCCAAATGATTTTTCACGAACCATACCAGCCTAAGAACATGCATAAGTGTGGAGATTCAATGGTCTGATTACAGGCAACACCAACTGAAAGTAAATAATACCTTCCCTAACTTCTCAGGGGTCAACTCCTGGAATCTTGGAACAATTCTGCCGCCTACATAAACAAAAATATCCTATCAGCTTTACACAACTGATTAAATCATTAGCAGTAGATGCTTGGAGAAATGTCATACCTGTGGCTATTGCGATAAGTTCTAATTCAACACCCCCGACCCATCTGACAGCAGGCAAATTCCTGTGCATCAATAGATGGTTTGCCTCATCATCGAACCCCCATTGGCAAATAACCAGTGTAGCACCAACATCCTGCAAGTTCAAAGCATAAGGAATACACATACAATATCATAAAGTGCATTGTGGTATTTTAATGAAAAAAAAAAAGCATTTTAAAACCTACCTTGCACTTTTGAACCATCTCATCGAAATATTGCTGCTCTTGCTTGCGCAATGTCTCAAACTTCTCCACTGTGTCAATGTCCACCTTATGCTTGGTCTTCGGCTTCGGTGGCTCAAAGGGGCAAGTCAGAATGGCAATGTGGGCATCTTCAATTTGCTTTGGCATTTGTGGATGGCTCATATCTTTGTCAACAAGGATTCCATATATAAGCTCAGTGTCCTCCAGCTTTCCCCCGACTTTGCCCTCTACTTTTATCAAATCTAAGTTAACGTCTCTTCTCTCTAAATCAGCAACAGCAAGAACTGCTTTCACAGCAATCTCAGCTAAACTGCGCTTGCATCGATTCACACTGTAGCAATCAGAAAAAAAAAAGAAGTTAGGACAGTATTCTACAAAACCATATTAAGAAAACAAGCAAAACCTATTGAAAGAAAACTCAAATATTAAAAAGGAATATTACATCTTCGAGGATAGAGTAGTCATGCATGTTTGAACCAATGGCTCGTAGTTATTAACATCGAACTCAAACTTTTGTGCTATACGCTCTAAATGTTCAACTGCTACTCTAGAAGCCATCTCATATCCTTCAGCAATACGGATAGGATGAATTCCCCTATCTAATTGACGTTCAGCTTGCTCCAGAAGTGCACCAGCCATGACGACGACACCTGTTGTGCCGTCACCAATTTCATAATCCTGACTCCGCGACAGTTCGACCATAAGTTTTGCAATCTGGTTGTCAACATCCATTTGCTCCAAGATGGTTGCACCGTCGTTTGCTGGATAACAACAAAAAGCCGAAGTTATAAACAAGATAGCAAAAAGAAAAAAAGAAAATGCTTCACACAAACTATACGATTCTGTAGGATAGAACCACTGTCACAAATTTACGCATCTTCAAATACTGCTAAGTGAAATACGCTCAATTTCAACAGACATTATGAGCCAAGAATGAGAAAGGTGCATCAGTTGTCGAAATAACAAGGTTTTGCATATCCAGCCGACGTAATAACAAATGTTGTCACTCATTTAGCAAATCTTTGATAAGTTGACACGAAACATGAGCATGAGCTTGATTTCAAATAAAAATCGTACTGCAAAGTTCACACCATGTGATAACTACAGCTACTTTTCTTAAAGAAGGAAAAACATAACAAAAGAGACCGACTTTCAATTCAATGTCTACCAAATGAGAGATTCATAAGAATTTAAACACGCGGAAGAAACTAGTTTGAGCTTCATAGCCAATTCAATGCCCCGACTAAAGTTTGACTCTCTTTAAAAAAATTAGCTTAAAGTATTTGATTTTTCTTAATCAATTAGTTTAAATTTCATGAAACGTCCCTGAAAAATTCAAAATTTATGATAGTGCCCCTGTTATTAAAAAAAATCTAAATCGGCCACTGTTAATTAGCTAAGCTCGCAAACATAGCAAATCGATTTTCAAAACCTAAACAGCGAAAAAGCTACTTGGATGGATCCATTCATCAAATAAGTAAAACCTACTCAATACAGATACTAAAATCCAAAAGCAGAGATGAGATTAAAAAAAAGGGTGAGAAACGAAACGAACAGATGGTGACGTCTCCGTCAGGTCCCTGAAGCATCTTATCCATTCCCTTGGGTCCGAGAGAGGAGCGGAGGATCCGAGCCACCGCTTTTCCGGCGGCGATATTGGCTTTCTGAGCATCGATGCCTCTTAGACGCGTCTTCTGATCCTGCTCCCTCAGTATGATGAACGGACGCCCGAACTCGTCGAACGCCAACGCCATTTTTCGATCCTTCGCTTTCCTCGATCTGAACGGAGTACAGATCTGAGAGTGAGAGTGACTGTGAAAATGGTTCGAGTGTTAAACCCTTAACTCGTTTACGATGGCAGTACCGTAATTTTAAACCGATTCAAGGGGCTGTAAAAGTATTTGGGCTTACAGCTTAAAGCCCATCTGTCTATTTTTCAGGGTTTAACGAGTTATATACATTTTGATATGAAAGCTCTTTTTATTACCATGCAACTACGTCGATTACACTAGTTTCTATATATAGTAAATTTTCCACCTTAAAATCTCTATGGTAATGCGGGTCTGACGGTTAACAATGTCTTAATCCAATTTTAAAACTATGTCTTTTAATATTTTGTATCGAAATTATTAAAAACTAATATAAAAGTAAATTAAAATTTGAATTAAAATAGTAAATCTAAAACATTAAAATATTTTTTTTTGTATTTTTCCATGTAAAAACATTCATTAAATAAATATAATCAAATCTTATAACAGTTTTGATCGATAACAAAATCAATTTAGGTAATCTTTTAAATAAGATGTTAGACTACAAATAACTATTTATACCTTTTAAAAGTTTTTTATATGTGATGATCGATATTCTTATATTCAAAAATGCACATTAAATCATTTATGTTTGTCAGATAACAATCATTCTTTAACAAACAAATATTATAGTAGGCTTTCTAATCTGTTTTGACATTGATTTTTGTAGAGTATTAGTTCTATAAATAAAATACCATTAATTATGTTCGAATGAATATCATTTTAAAGAAATTTTCAGTATTTGAATTATGTCTTCAAATTATCATTACTAAAAATGTCCAATAAATATATTTTCAACTAAAAAATCTAATCAATGGCTTGGGTGGCTTCCCCTCTGGACAGCAGGACAGGTCCTAGAGAATTAAACGGTTAAAATGGTTTATCACAATTCACAAACACATGCCATGGTAAGTATTTCTCATCCAAGAGCTCCCAGAAATATATATTGTTAGTGAAATGAACAGTTAACATGATCTATCGCAAACACATGCCATGTTTACCTGTGGATGTGATATGCTGCATGCATATGTTGTTCGTTTTACTAATAGTTAATAATTGGTTACAAACTATTAATTAATATCGGTAAAAAATTTAACAATTTAAAATTTTAATTTTCTGTGATCTACAACTAATCGATGTGACAAACCAACAATATTTAAGATCGTAAGTTGCATATCACAACCATATCGAACAAGACAATCTGGAGTTGCAATTTCTAAATTTCAGAAATTTCTAAAAAAAAATAATCTTGTTTAGGTTTAAAAATCTGAATAATGTCTCAGTTATTCTCTTAATTGATCAATTCATTTAACTCAATATTAATTAGAAAACAATGGTATGCATTCGTCTTATGTGCATATAAAATAATATTCATATTGTCTACATTCATTTTATCCGGTGTTCATTAACGAATGAAACACATGTTCGAATATTTGTATTGAATCAATTCATTGGCATGTTACCATTCTTTTCTCTTGATTGTCTTATTACCATTCAAGAATATATATCTTAGCAAGCCCATTTTTAGGCACTCCATTGGATTGAACGGTATTCCTCCATAGTAGTACAAACGTTTTCTATTTTCTTTTGTTTTTTTCTTTTTTGAATCTCAATCACACAAGACAACTACATATACACATCAAATCCATCTCTTCTCCAATCATCACAATCTCTAAACCTCAAGCCCTAGAATAAATTAAAAGGAATCTACGTTGAAGGAGAGAACAGAGAAGAATGGGTCGCCAAAACGTTTTCGTAGTGTTTGGCCTCGTGTTCTTGGCCATTCTTGGCCTCGCGGCAGCTGCCTCCTCTCCATCTCCTTCATCGTCACCCTCCAAATCTCCTTCTACTCCCACAACCGAGGTCGAAGCTCCAGTGTCCGAGGACACCATTGGAACCACTGACGATGATGCAGCTGCTTCTCCTGGTGATGGTGACGTGGCTGTGGCCGGTCCTCTAGGAAGTGACTCCTCATACGGTAGTATTGCACCTTCAGGCCCTGCTGACAGCGGTGCGGCGGCTCTTGGTGTCTCTGCGGTCGTTGTTGGTGTTACATCCATCGCCGGTTCTTTCTTGCTTCTCTGAGGTGTGTATTCTTATGAGAATGAGAAGATTATATTGAATGAAGACTGTTTATATTTATGGATGATTGTTATGATTATGTTGTAATTTATTTCCCCTTTGTTACGAGAAACGTTGTCTTTGTAATAAAACTGAAAAAGAAAACGAAACTTCCCATTTGCAATGATAAAAAACAGAATTATAGATCGAATAGCATGTCAATTTTTCATGTTTTCAAAATGCAAAATGCAAAATACACAATTGTTATTTTTTCTTTTTGGAGTAAACGTTGCTTATCAAAAACATTAAACAGAATTATTTAGTTTAAATATAATCGTTGTTAAGTAGGCTGCAAACATATGCATGGTCATTCATATTCAAACGTCAATTCTACAATTGTAATAACAACTACTAATTCCACTTACAAGTACTAGGCAACTTATGAAGGGAAGTAACTTTGTTTTCACTATAAGAAATATTACATCATGGAATTTAAAGGGTGTGGTCACAAGCAAGTTTCTCGGTTGGTGTTGGGGATCGTCCACATTTAGAAGCTCAGTGATGGACCTATCTACGAGTGAAGAAAGAGCAATACGTGTAGAGTGCATACGGTTCAAATATTGGGGCATATAACTCTTTCGATCCTAACTCAACTAATAGTACCTCTTTTCTTTTCCTTTTGCTTTTTCGATATCATTCTTCTCTTGGAGATCTTTTTAGTCAAATTTATCAAAATATGACAACACATTTGAAGTATTCATGTAAAGTATATATCAATAATCTAAAGCACCATTGACCATCCTCAAGTCGTATATACTTGATAGAGAAGGTTCCACAGTTATTACTAACCGTCTGGATTTTCAATATTCGTAAAAGGAATTTATTTAAAGACAAGTTTTCGAATAGCCCTGTCAATGGGTAGTTGAAATACAAGTAAAGGAGACCCCTTAAAAACACAGGAGTCCAAATTGAGAGCGAGAGATGAAAAATATATTAAGATAATTACTTTAACTTCTAGAATGTTTTAAACAAAACTTCTAGAATGTTGATCTTCTATATGTGATATGTCTTCTCTTAATTCAGATAAAGAAATGGAAATTATTACGAGCCGTTTCACTTCAATCAAACCTCAAGAGTGAAGATAATGAAAGCATAATTAAATAAGATCAACTGAGGTAATTTCTTAGGTGTATCTATCTCTGAGATTAAACGAGATTCGAAGTTTAGGTTTCAATCATGGTTGAACAAAAAAATGAGTTTTCAGTCATAAATGATGGAAGAGTACATGGTTATTTCCTGGAAAAATCATTGACTTTCCTTGTTTGAAAAGCTCAATGAGTATTGTGGATTAAAGATCCCGTTTCTGGAATGAATTAAGATGATATAAATCGAGGCAACAAAAAATTAGAATAGTTCCAAAATATGCTATACTGAAACTGATATAAGAGAACACATGAATGCAAATATCTATTCATAGAAACATTGTATGAGTGCATATATATATTAGTGCAGATCTGTATTGCTATGGGTTTATTTTCAAAGAAAACGATCCCATATTGGTCTCTTTTTTAATATAAAAGTTCATTAATTATTGTTAATAAGACAATTAATATGCAAATCGTATTCTGATTCTTTAATATTACTTTCTACATCATGAGGTGATTATCTCGTTTGTTTGTTAATTTTTTTTATTATCTTCGAATAAGGTGATCAACATGAGTGTGAAGACTAAAAGACATGAAGGAATCTATATTGGTTTAGTCCGTTTAAAAAATGCTTTCCTTTAGTTTGTCAAATAAGTCGCATATTATGATAGACCATATGGCAAACTGAAGCTAAGTCGCATAAAACAGCTGATATTTCTCCTTATTACAAATCAGATGGTAGGTTCTTGGGAAACATATGAGAAAGACTGCATGAACCTTCCTACCAACCTTTCACTATTCTTGGCTGACCATCTCCTGTCAGCGCTGCTTCCCAGTCTACTCCAGATAACGACCTGAGTTTTCCAACTTGTATAGTTCTTTTATAAAGAAACAAACATTATTTATCCATTTGGTTAAGCTATTCAATGTGGCTCTGTTCTGACATTGCATTCATTGTGTCTTTCTTTTAGTTAGCAACTTTCCAGCAACGATGTGACCAATCTCTTACTCTTAGGCTTCGAATGGGTAACGCAGATCAAAAAATACAGATCAAACAAAAATGCAGATCAATCAGAACAAATGCAGATCATGCAGATCAAGCAGAACAAATGCAGATCAAACTAAATTAATAAACTATTGCATCAAAATAAATGTTGAAATTATTTTAATGAAAATTTAATAATTAAACAAAACACAACTTATTATATATATAAGTAATAAATATCATGTTAACAAAAATAACAATAAGTATCATCATTTAATAAATATAATGAAAATTAAAATTATATGAAATTTTTTGCAAATCCATATCTGGATCCGGATTCGTCGGATCAGTGGTAGCTTTCGGATTCTGATTTCTGGCTTTCGGATATCCGTCTAGATATTGGTATCTTGATCCGGTCGTAACGATGTTTAAAAAAATAATTAAATACTAAATTCTAAAGATAAAACATAAATTAAATATTTATACAAGATTTACAAATATATACATATCTATATAATATTAAAAGATTAAAATATAAGATTATAAAACAAAATTTATGTATAAATATTAATATATCAAATATAATTATTAATACAATTAAAATTTTAATATATTTTAAAAATATTATCCAGAATAAAATCAAGATATTTGGATCCGGATTCGGTTTTGACGAATCCGAGATTTTACTATCCGGATCAAGGTTCCCCGTATATTCTATCCTGACATTGATATCCATATGAGGAGTCTGGATCCGGTACTAAAATCTCGGATCCATCAAAACAGGATCTGATCCGAATATCTTGATTTTAGTCCGAATATTTAGATCCGTATTTTCAACCAAATGTAAAACATATATAAAACTAATATTATATATATATATATATATTAAATTTACATGTGTTATAATATATGTTTGAAAAAAAAATAAAAACAAATAAAAAATGCATATATGTGTCATAAGATATTTGCTGAGAATAGTAAAAATTTATATGAATCAATTAAAAATATAAAGGAACTAATTAAACATAAGATAAAAATTCTACTTTTATTAAAATATAAAGTTAAATAAATAAATGTTGATAAAATTAATTAAAAATATGAAATATATGTATATTTAATAATATATTTTAGAGAACGAGTGTATATTAATATATAAAAACTATATATTATTTTAAAAAATACATATGTATATTATTATAAAAACAGAAATGAAATAAAATACTGAACTATGCTTTTAAAAGAATTGGTGTTTAGTTTAGATGAGAATGAAATAAGTTAATAGTAAAAAATTCTAGAAGTAATTAATAGAGAGAAAAAAAATCAAATCTGCATGCACTGTGATTGGCCCTCAGCTTGATTTCAGCATCTTTTCTATTTTCTCTGCAGATCAAAATATTTGTACTAGCATTGATCTGCATGCAGGAGTTTTATTAGTTTATAATATTTTTTTGTTCTGCATTTAGTTTTGTGAATGGCAAAAAAAATGCAGTTCAAACTGCTTTTATATAATTTGCTTTTGTACTGCATATGTCCTGCAACTCATTCATAGCCTTAGTCTCGTGTTTCGTCCAAGTTCCCACTTATGCACTCACACCCATTTATTACTTCCTTTGATCACAATTATTCAACGTACCAAAAGTGCGTCTACATCTTCATAAACATCATAGTTTAGCTATTGATGATAGAATTGGCTCAGAGTTATTGGGTCCTACTATCTCCTTGACTCATGTGCTATCTTCCAACCTCATCAATGCTGTAATGCAAACTCACTGTCTTTCTTTGTCCTTGATTTTTTGAGTTCTTGTTCTTTACCCCGCAAACACAGCATTGGCATTGGGTATTTGACTATGCTTCTTGTTTTACCAAAATACCCACTAGTTCGAATGTATTACTTTATATTTTAGTTTTCTAGATATTTGAACAATCTGATGTTTTATCATTTAATTAATGTATTTACTCACAAATCTGAACTTAAAAATATTAAATTTTATTGGAAAATAAAATTTAAAATAGAACCAAAAATAGTATGTAATGTTTTAATATTTGTTAAAAAATAATCAATTTTTAAAAAATACATAAAACTTACAATCTTTTAATTAAACACCCAAACCAGAAAAATAACTAATTTATAATCCAGAGTATTGCTTTGTACTTACAAATACAAATTGTATAATATTATTTATATCAAACTAAAAAAACATTTTAAATTTTGAAAATCACGAATAAATTCTCAATTTTATATGAAATATTAAAATATTTTATTAAAATAAATTTTATAGAAAATAATCTGGGGATTTTAAAGAGCCGGTTGAATCTGGTCTAGTATATATATACTTTGCATATCTCTTCTTCATTAACATCTCTCACCAAACGAAGCTTACTAGAAAGAGAAACTTAACGAGCATGCGGGTTATCTCATGGCTGTTCGATTCAGAACATTCTTCCCGGAGAAAACGAACACCAAAATCTCCGACGCATTTGGATTCCAACGATAGCGCCACGTCATCTTCGCTCAGCGAAGCCACCGGCTCGACCAGCCTCCAGAGCAGTCTCTCTCTCCAGACACTCCCTTCCGTTCCCTCTCTCCAGAAAATCCCCTCCGAGACTCTCGCCGTCACCACCGTCTCTCACTCCGTTACCTCCTCGTTCAAACTCAGCGAACGGAGTCTCCCCGTCACTTGTCTCGCCGTCAACGGCGGTTACGTCTTCGCAGTCTCCGGACACGAAGTCAGCATCTACGATCGCGCCATGTGTGCTCATCTCGACACTTTCAACGGTCAGGATCCTTCCTCGGGATCCGTCAAGTCCGTCGGTTTCTCCGGTGAGAAAATCTTTACTGCTCATCAGGACGGTAAAATCGGAGTTTGGAAACTTACCGCGAAAAACGGTTACAAACAGTTAACGACTCTGCCCACGTTAAACGACCGTTTGCGACGTTTCGCTCTTCCTAAAAACTACGTTCAGGTTCGCCGTCATAGAAAACGTCTCTGGATCGAACACGCTGACGCCGTTACCGCTCTCGCCGTTAATAACGGGTTCATTTACTCCGTTTCCTGGGACAAGACCTTGAAGATATGGAGAGCTTCCGATCTTCGTTGCCGTGAATCAATAAAAGCACACGATGACGCCGTTAACGCCGTCGCCGTCTCTACTAACGGCATCATTTACACTGGATCCGCGGACAGGCGAATCCGGGTTTGGGCGAAACCCGCAGATTCGAAACGCCATAAGTTAGTCGCGACTTTGGAAAAACACAAATCGGCGGTTAATGCTCTGGCATTAAGTGAGGATGGTTCGGTTTTGTTCTCCGGTTCGTGTGACCGGTCAATTTTGGTTTGGGAGAGAGAGGACAGCTCCAATTACATGGCGGTGAGTGGTGCTTTGAGGGGACACGATAAAGCAATACTGAGCTTGTTTTACGTCTCTGGTTTGCTTCTAAGTGGATCTGCCGATCGGACGGTGAGGATTTGGCGGCGTGGAATCGATGGTTGTTACAGTTGCTTGGAGGTGCTTTCCGGTCACACGAAGCCGGTTAAGTCGCTTGCAGCGGTTAAGGATTCGGAGTTAGACGGTGTCGTTTCAATCGTTAGTGGAAGTCTTGACGGAGAGGTTAAGTGTTGGAAGGTCTCCGTTACCAAACCGGATAACCCAATTCACACGGATCTCGTTTTATGACTTTTAAAATATTATTATTATTGTTTTTCAAGTTTTATCAAATTACTTTATTATTTGTTTGGGGAACAACAATTCGGCATTTTTTAACCGTCACTTTACAACAAATACTCCCTCAGTTTCTTGATTAAAAAAATAATAATAATTTTGTTTCAATTTGTTTGATGTTTCGAAATTTTCTATGTAAAATTATTAAAACAATTGATTAAAATATTAAAAGTTAATGTATAGCTTTTGTCTTATTTATTCAGAATAGTAATGATTAACTATTTTTACTTACTTTTTTGCTGTATTCAGATGATTTTAATTTTTTTAAAAAAATCTTCTTAATTTGTGTGTTTATTTATACTAAAACATCATACAAAAAAAACAAATGGAAGAAGATTATTGCAATACGTGCCTGATGAGTTTCTATATATTTGTGTCATGTAATATTACAAAATAAAGGTTAGTAATAATCGTATTAATCAGTGGTCAAGAAATCGTTGGATGATAACTAATTGTTTTACATGAGATTTTTGATTTTATGGAGGTATGTACTGATTTTTTTGAAGGTCTAACTGATTCTCTTACAAATAGTTCAAAAAAATTATTTTATTTAGGTTCGTTTTGCCGTATAGACAAGCTCGTATACATCGCCTAGAACATTGGTATCAAGAATAATAAGGTTATTAGTGGATTAACAAAATGGATAAACTTACTGAAGGACACACATGCACATGTTTTTCAGGCGTAGGAATGAAAGATGCTGCCTGTGACACCTTGAAACCTGGGAAAATCTATGCAGTGATGTTTTTTTTTATTTTTTTTTTATTATTAGTCTATGACATTTTCTCTGTTATTAGATTCCATAGAGGTTTGCGATTGGGTTATCAGACAAATATACTTTGAAAATATGATTGGTCGACATTAGATTTTATGTAAGTGTAAGAACAAAATACTATATTATAAATATTCGCATTCAAAAGTTAATGCACCTTTTTAGCCAAAAAAAAAAAGTTAATGCACCACAGTGAGATTTTCAAGACAAATAGAATACCCCGAAACAAGAAGTCAAAAGACCCGTGAGTGTGGATAAGATATTTTGTAATTTTTAAATAACTAAGATTGCTTGTCTCGGACGAAATTAACCAAAATTGTTCTAAAACTGAAATCGAGACCAACTCCCAGGCCTATTAAACGTCTATTGGCCGGATACGAATTCCGAAGAAATGTGAGTTTATAGGATAAAATATTACTGTGATGACTATGATCATTGATGTAACTGAACCCAAAGTGAGATTTACCTAAGACAAAAAGGTACTTTATTAGGTGTTTATCTCTTGTGTTGAGGTGAGAAGTGGAGAAGAATAGTAGACAGATCACACTATAATAATGTTAAAGATTGAAGGAAGCGTTTTGGACAAACAATATTGTTAGTAAAGAACTAGAGATTCATGTATCAAAGACTTAGAAAAACAATCTAAAATTTGAGTAAACAACGACAAAAACATTGTTCAACAGTCACTCATGTGTTAGGACCAGTAACAATTTATATTCTTTCATTGGTATGATATTATATTTTGATTCTGCAAACTTAATTTTTATTGGCTTATAGATGCATCATGTTTAGTTCATTAGATCTCGCATTTTCCTAAATATGCAAATATCATTTCGAAAAATGAAAGATGAGGTTACAGATAGTGATTAAGTCAATGACGTACCTCTGAAAGTAGATCTTACATTAGATCATGCATTTGTTACACTATAAGTTTATAATAAAAAGTATGTATCACAAATTACTCTAATATTATTATTGGTACAAATAATGACTGGAAATGATACTCCCTCTGTTTCTTTATGTAAGTAGTTTTAGTTGAATGTACAAAGATTAAGAAATATATTATTGATTTTTAAATAGCATTTGATATATAAATTAGGTATATTTAAACCAATCATAAATAAATCTATATTATTTGATTGGTCACACTATATCCAATAAATGTAAAAGTTACATAGAATAAAGAAAATTACTTATATTTTGCAACAAACAAATTTTCCTTAAACTACTTATAATATGAAACGGAGGGAGTATAATATAGATGCATCATGTTTCACTCATTATATCTTGCATTTGTTTCACTCTTTTTGCTGCCTGGGTGACTTCTTAGCTTTTTTCATTAAATGAATTTATTATATGCGATTGCTTAGCCATTCACTTAACAACAAAACGGGGTCTTCTACTCGGGGTCGAATGAAAAAGGCCTCAAACTTTTATACCAGTGGATAAGATTAAACTATTAATTAAACTATCGCTGACAGACTGTAATCCATTCATTGTGATTAGACAAACCAAAACTACAGTGAAACATCTTCTTTTCATAGGTAGACCAGAAAAATTGAATTATAAGTTTATTTAGCAATTAGCATAAACAAGAAAGTAATCATTTCCAAAGGAAGAACATTACTTGAAAAATATTAAAGAATGTTACTTGGAAAAGCCGACAAAGAAAACAAGGGCGACTTAAAAACGGGACAAAGATGAATCACACAAAATGCAACTTTTTTTTGAACTGTATAAAATGCAACTTGTAAAGAGTTCTACAGAAACTGCATGATAAGAGATTTTTTATTTATTGTATTTGGTCAAACAAGTACATTTCGATTCGCTAGCATTTAACATGGTGCTGACTTATTATCCAAACATATTTTAATACTTTTTGCCAACCAATCAATAATACTGGAGTCCAAGTATATGGACGTAGCCATTACAACTAAATGGCTATACAAACTTTGAAAGATATTACTTTCTTCGTTTCTTATTAAGTACATTTTAATTTTAAAAATTTGTTTTATTATAATTGTTGGTTTACATTTCCAATGCATTGAACAAATTTTTATTTTTATCCTTATTTTTAATTCATTAATTAACAAAACTAAACAAAAAGTTATACTCTCTCTGTTTAAAAAAAATCCATATTCTAGAAAAAAAATTTGTTTCAAAAAGATCAATATTTTATATTTTCAATGCATATAATAATGATAAATAATGAATTTCAAGAAAATTAATTGTGTTTTTAAAATTTTGATTGGTTAATACTTATGAGACATTGTTCAACACAAAAACAATATGTTTTTTTCAAAATTTAAGATGTTTTCTTAATATGTGTGATTTTTATAAAATATGTATCTTATTGAAATAGAGGGAGTATTAAATAAAAATAAAATAGAAAATTTAACAATTTTCTTAAAACGGAGGGGTAGTGAATACTAAATAGTCTTCATCACCACTAGTGACATATCAACATATAACCATAGTTATAAGGATGGTGTAACTGATCAAAAGGAGTAGCTACATTAATATTCGAATAAAATCTTGAATATGACACTAATTGTATCTACTACTCTGTCATATATCTAGAACAGTTTTATGTAATGCTCAATGAGAATTTACATATGTCTAACTCTGCCTCACCGAAAAACAGATTATGTTAAGTAGAGCTTCTGCCACCACCACATCACTTTTCAATGGAAGAAAATTACTTATATTTTGCAACAAACAAATTTTCCTTAAACTACTTATAATATGAAGCGGAGGGAGTATAATATAGATGCATCATGTTTCACTCATTATATCTTGCATTTGTTTCACTCTTTTTGCTGCCTGGGTGACTTCTTAGCTTTTTTCATTAAATGAATTTATTATATGCGATTGCTTAGCCATTCACTTAACAACAAAACGGGGTCTTCTACTCGGGGTCGAATGAAAAAGGCCTCAAACTTTTATACCAGTGGATAAGATTAAACTATTAATTAAACTATCGCTGACAGACTGTAATCCATTCATTGTGATTAGACAAACCAAAACTACAGTGAAACATCTTCTTTTCATAGGTAGACCAGAAAAATTGAATTATAAGTTTATTTAGCAATTAGCATAAACAAGAAAGTAATCATTTCCAAAGGAAGAACATTACTTGAAAAATATTAAAGAATGTTACTTGGAAAAGCCGACAAAGAAAACAAGGGCGACTTAAAAACGGGACAAAGATGAATCACACAAAATGCAACTTTTTTTTGAACTGTATAAAATGCAACTTGTAAAGAGTTCTACAGAAACTGCATGATAAGAGATTTTTATTTATTGTATTTGGTCAAACAAGTACATTTCGATTCGCTAGCATTTAACATGGTGCTGACTTATTATCCAAACATATTTTAATACTTTTTGCCAACCAATCAATAATACTGGAGTCCAAGTATATGGACGTAGCCATTACAACTAAATGGCTATACAAACTTTGAAAGATATTACTTTCTTCGTTTCTTATTAAGTACATTTTAATTTTAAAAATTTGTTTTATTATAATTGTTGGTTTACATTTCCAATGCATTGAACAAATTTTTATTTTTATCCTTATTTTTAATTCATTAATTAACAAAACTAAACAAAAAGTTATACTCTCTCTGTTTAAAAAAAATCCATATTCTAGAAAAAAAATTTGTTTCAAAAAGATCAATATTTTATATTTTCAATGCATATAATAATGATAAATAATGAATTTCAAGAAAATTAATTGTGTTTTTAAAATTTTGATTGGTTAATACTTATGAGACATTGTTCAACACAAAAACAATATGTTTTTTTCAAAATTTAAGATGTTTTCTTAATATGTGTGATTTTTATAAAATATGTATCTTATTGAAATAGAGGGAGTATTAAATAAAAATAAAATAGAAAATTTAACAATTTTCTTAAAACGGAGGGGTAGTGAATACTAAATAGTCTTCATCACCACTAGTGACATATCAACATATAACCATAGTTATAAGGATGGTGTAACTGATCAAAAGGAGTAGCTACATTAATATTCGAATAAAATCTTGAATATGACACTAATTGTATCTACTACTCTGTCATATATCTAGAACAGTTTTTATGTAATGCTCAATGAGAATTTACATATGTCTAACTCTGCCTCACCGAAAAACAGATTATGTTAAGTAGAGCTTCTGCCACCACCACATCACTTCAGGGCTTCAACGTTATGAGCATCTGAAGATTGACTGTTGATCTTTCAAAGTTCCTCGATTTCCTCTCAGAAAAGTCGCAGTCACCTGAAACAAAGTAATTGTTATTTCCTAAGAGCATGATTAATGGGAAAGATCCATTTGGAATTTTTAGAGCATGATTTAACACTTTTCGGCTAAGAAATGTCTTTTATATTTCTTATTTAGAAGATGTTTCAACGTATCTTATATTACACTAAAAACCATATTTTAAGAGACTCCATTGATCATGGTCTAAGTATCCGAGTTATGGAAACACATCCCCAGCATCCCCAACAAATGTAGTATCAAAATGAACACATCTTTTCTATGAAGATCCAACATGTATATCAGAGTTACAAAAAAAAAAGATCCAACATGTACATCCCCTTTCTGCATTGGGAGACGGGAGACTTAATCAAAACATGTAGACAGTGAACTACAACTAGATAATTGTGTACATAACACCCGTGTCTCATTGTAGCTCGAGGCCTCTCAAAGAGAGCAATCATAGGTCTTTAACACATGGTATGTGTGACTGATTTTACAGTTTTCTTTCTTTATACAAAATACTTATAAATATAACATATATAATACATTAGAATAGTTATAAGAAGGTAAATTCTAATCCTTACATCTATATGAATTATTTAAAATTTGTGTGATTACTCATAGTATTTATTTCTTTTACTATTTTTCTACTACTGAGATGACAGTCGGACAAATGCATAAGAGCATCTTTATCGCATCAAAAAGGATTTTTGTGGTCTAGACCCCATATAAATTAGAGATATCTGCTCTTACGTATGCAAAATAAGGAACGGACTTTGTCCGTTTCTTACTTTATTCATGATCCCATCGACACGCGGTCGCGATTGATTGATTTTTTTTTTTTGAAATCAGACAAAAAATCAAGAAACCCTTAGTGGATTTAAGGGATAATGATGCTCTAATAGATTGTACATCACACATTTTTCCAAGTAAATGGAATGAGAAGACCCATCTTGTGAGACAAAAGTGGACAAACTTGACACATACCTTAATACGTGTACTTGACCGTGAGAATGAAAAGTAGACATGCAAGTTGGCCAACTTGACCTCGTCTTGTTACCAAAAAGTCAGTTCTCATGATGATATACTCCTTTTTCTATTCACGGATAGATATTAATCTTACAATCGTGTGGCCCAAACTTAGATTTCTTCTACGGTTAGTGGAGAAGATTGCTTTCCGATTACGACCCTAGACCAAAACTTGAGGATTGGATAATTCGAATATAACTGTTGGAATTTCATAAAAACCCTACAGATCTCAGCATCTCGCAAGTATGGATTCATGTGTGTGTATCTCTATTGTTGCAAATGAGTTAAGTAGAAGATGACAAATATATAAGGCTATATCTAAACAAATATTATACGATTATCCGAGATATCCAGTGTGTTAAAGACTCAACGAATAATTTTCTGGGGTTTGTCATCTCATATCAGATAGATTTAGTTTTTCACAGTGAAAATTAAATATCTATGTTGTTTACCCACACAAATGAGTATATTTAAGACTGTAAGTTTCAAATTCGGGATATTTAGCACCTTTCCAAATTCAAGTACCATTCGACACACTTGTGTGGTTTATCTACACAAATATTTTTGAACTGACTTTATGTTAACGCGTCATATATACGTGCATACGTATAAATTAGTTTTATACTTTTATATTCGAATAAAATCTTGAATATGACACTAATTGTATCTACTACTCTGTCATATATCTAGAACAGTTTTTATGTAATGCTCAATGAGAATTTACATATGTCTAACTCTGCCTCACCGAAAAACAGATTATGTTAAGTAGAGCTTCTGCCACCACCACATCACTTCAGGGCTTCAACGTTATGAGCATCTGAAGATTGACTGTTGATCTTTCAAAGTTCCTCGATTTCCTCTCAGAAAAGTCGCAGTCACCTGAAACAAAGTAATTGTTATTTCCTAAGAGCATGATTAATGGGAAAGATCCATTTGGAATTTTTAGAGCATGATTTAACACTTTTCGGCTAAGAAATGTCTTTTATATTTCTTATTTAGAAGATGTTTCAACGTATCTTATATTACACTAAAAACCATATTTTAAGAGACTCCATTGATCATGGTCTAAGTATCCGAGTTATGGAAACACATCCCCAGCATCCCCAACAAATGTAGTATCAAAATGAACACATCTTTTCTATGAAGATCCAACATGTATATCAGAGTTACAAAAAAAAAAGATCCAACATGTACATCCCCTTTCTGCATTGGGAGACGGGAGACTTAATCAAAACATGTAGACAGTGAACTACAACTAGATAATTGTGTACATAACACCCGTGTCTCATTGTAGCTCGAGGCCTCTCAAAGAGAGCAATCATAGGTCTTTAACACATGGTATGTGTGACTGATTTTACAGTTTTCTTTCTTTATACAAAATACTTATAAATATAACATATATAATACATTAGAATAGTTATAAGAAGGTAAATTCTAATCCTTACATCTATATGAATTATTTAAAATTTGTGTGATTACTCATAGTATTTATTTCTTTTACTATTTTTCTACTACTGAGATGACAGTCAGACAAATGCATAAGAGCATCTTTATCGCATCAAAAAAAGGATTTTTGTGGTCTAGACCCCATATAAATTAGAGATATACGGCTCTTCTGTATGCAAAATAAGGAACGGACTTTGTCCGTTTCTTGCACTGTTCGCGGATCCCACTGACACGTGCGGTCCGCGATTGATTGATTTTTTTTTTTTTTTTTGAAATCAGACAAAAAAAAAATCAAGAAACCCTTAGTGGATTTAAGGGATAATGATGCTCTAATAGATTGTACATCACACATTTTTCCAAGTAAATGGAATGAGAAGACCCATCTTGTGAGACAAAAGTGGACAAACTTGACACATACCTTAATACGTGTACTTGACCGTGAGAATGAAAAGTAGACATGCAAGTTGGCCAACTTGACCTCGTCTTGTTACCAAAAAAGTCAGTTCTCATGATGATATACTCCTTTTTTCTATTCACGGATAGATATTAATCTTACAATCGTGTGGCCCAAACTTAGATTTCTTCTACGGTTAGTGGAGAAGATTGCTTTCCGATTACGACCCTAGACCAAAAACTTGAGGATTGGATAATTCGAATATAACTGTTGGAATTTCATAAAAACCCTACAGATCTCAGCATCTCGCAAGTATGGATTCATGTGTGTGTATCTCTATTGTTGCAAATGAGTTAAGTAGAAGATGACAAATATATAAGGCTATATCTAAACAAATATTATACGATTATATATAAGCCACCCTCAAGTGCTTACCATCATCGGCTGAGAACGGAAATTGATAATATGAGGTTGCGGAACTACTTAGCGGAATGCACCGATATAGTGGTGGTCGAGCGAAGCTAGAGATGTTACGTAAGTTTTAGATCATCTTGAATTCGTAGATTAATAAAAGTAATTATTATTAAGAAAAAACATTATACGATTATCCAGAGATATCCAGTGTGTTAAAGACTCAACCGAATAATTTTCTGGGGTTTGTCATCTCATATCAGATAGATTTAGTTTTTTCACAGTGAAAATTAAATATCTATGTTGTTTACCCACACAAATGAGTATATTTAAGACTGTAAGTTTCAAATTCGGGATATTTAGCACCTTTCCAAATTCAAGTACCATTCGACACACTTGTGTGGTTTATCTACACAAATATTTTTTGAACTGACTTTATGTTAACGCGTCATATATACGTGCATACGTATAAATTAGTTTTATACTTTTATATTAGTGCTGTATGATATTATTATGGACTGACTTATGGTGTATGCATGCTGTCTCGCGATTCACGACCTCATAACTCATGTTTAATAAGTCTACTATAACTATTTAACGAAATGGAATCAATGATAGCTTACAAATTCAAGGCTGTTCTCTACGTTTCCACACCACATACTGTTTTCTTTTTTGCAAAGTTGGGTGTATATGATATGAGATGTGCATGTTTTTGGTTTTAATATGAGCGTCGACTGAACAAGTAGGAATAATCCAATTAAAGTAATGTTTGACAAAAGAACAAAGTTCACATAATCGTTGAAGTGAAATTAATTAATTGTCCGTAGGCCATGTCCAAAAGTTACATATTTGTTTGATGTGTTAATTTATATAAAATAAGGGCCTAACCTGTAGGATTGTTTTAAGTTATTTTACATAACTTTTGTAGCCATTATATTTTCAATGAACTACTTGCGCATTCCAAAAGTCAAATCTTATACTAAAAAGACAATTTTTAGTTAACTAAAACATGACGAAAAAATAAAAAACGGCAAAAGAATGAAGAAACCTGTAGAGAAGTTTCATTTAAAATTTTAAAACCATTAAAGGATTTGATATTGACGTTAAAATATCCAATCGATAGAATTTGAGAGCGGTTGATAGAGAGATATTAGTTGTTCCTCCATTAAAATTCCTTAACTCCGCCAATTTAAATGCATAAATTCGTATATGATGAAATTGAAACCTTTATATATTAACTGAAAAATCTTTCTTTATAATTGAAAAACTTAAAAGCCTAGAAATAAACGGGCCTAACTAACACAATTGGGCCTAAAACAAATGAAAAGTGGCCCCACCAAATCTTTTTCAACCAAGGAGTGACCGGAGATTCGAAGCTCCACCGCGTGAGTTCGGGGAGCTTACCGTCGAATTCGAAGCTCCACCGCCGTAGAAGATCCTAGATCATTGAGAAGGCAATCTCGTCTTCACTGATCGACGGTGATAATAATGACTAGTGAATCCAACGAGGACGCAGAAGCCGTCCTCAGCGACGTCGACTCCGACGAACCATCTCCCGTCGCTCTAAACGACCCGCCTCGTGAAAATGCACAAGACGAGAGGGTGACGGAGCTAATCGCGGAGCTCGATCGCGAGAAGAAAGCTCGAGAAGCCGCGGAGAGTTCGAAATCGGAGCTCCAAGCTTCGTTCAATCGTCTCAAGGCTCTCGCTCACGAGGTGATCAAGAAGCGCGAGGAGTCAAAGCGGGAACGAGACGAAGCCTTGAAGGAGAAGGAGAGTCTTTCGAAGGAGCTTGAGAGTGTGAGTAGAGGTAAAGATGAGATGAGGTTGAAGCTTGATGAGGTTGTGAGAGATAGAGATGGTTTGAGAGGTGAGATTGAGAGTTCGTCGCGTATGCTTGTGTCTGGGATTGAGAAGATATCAGGTAAAGTAAGCAGCTTTAAGAGTTTCTCAGGTCTTCCGAAGTCTCAGAAGTACACAGGTTTGGCGTCTGTTGCTTATGGTGTTATCAAGCGTACGAATGAGATAGTGGAGGAGCTCGTTAGGCAGATTGATATGAATGCGAAGTCGAGGAATGAAGCTAGGGAGCAGATGGACCAACGGAGCTACGAGATAGCTATTGAGGTTTCTCAGTTGGAGTCGACGATTAGTAACTTGCGGTTAGAGGTTGCGGAGAAGGCTTCTGTTGTTGATGATTTAGAGAGGGATGTGAGTGAGAAAGATAAAAGGATTGGTGAAGTTGAGAAAGATAAGTTAGAGAAGGTTAGTTATGATGTGCCCACATTGGAATGCAGGCAACCACATTGGAGAACATTGTCAAGGCATCTCAGCTCAAGATCGTTGGACTGCAGCATTCGTTGGAGGAATCAAGGCAAGGTCTCTAAAACGGAACTCCCTTTTTAATAGTAACTTTGATAGAGGACATCACTTGATTTTACTAGTAAAGTAGTGAGTTGGTTTACCTTAGAGCATAGGGTTGCCTAGGAACCATGGGTATCGTTATCCGAACAAGTCCAAATTGTACGAATCTTACTCACACAACATTATATTGGGAACACTAACATCCACATGTGCTTGCAACATCTTACTTGATGTTTAATAAAAGTCCGTAGAAGTAACTATTTGAAATGAATCTACATATTTCCTATATCTGATACTTATAGTTGTCCACCGTGGCACCGTAGTTTTCTGTCCGCAGTGATCCTTTTCTTGCTTTTGTTAGTGTAACTTACGTGGACTACTTCTTTTTTTTTTGAATAAATCAACCAGGGAAGAGACTAGTTCTCTGAGGAAACAATTGGACTCTCACACAAAGGAGCTTAACCAGAGAATGCGGCAAATAGAAGAACTTAAAGAAAAGGAGAGACTAGCAAATGATAATGTTAGTGGTTTTCTGCTTGCTAGAGTTGTGAAGTTAACTGTTTTAATTTGTCAATGCATGCTGAATTTATATACACTGTCCCGAAAATTTGAGTTTGTATAATTTTGGTTCGCTTTGATGCTTAGGTTGAAGGGCTTATGACTGACATCGCTGCTGCTGAAGAAGAAATAGCAAGATGGAAAGTAGCAGCCGAGCAAGAGGCTGCTGCTGGTGGAGCTGTTGAACAAGACTTCACGTCACAGGTGCGTAGTAACTCCCTGTGCTAGTCTAGTGCATGAGCATTGAAATTACCCTAAATAGCTTGTATTAGATTATGTCAGTGTTGACAGCTCAGCAAATAGTAGTTGATGGGTTAGCTAGAGAGCTAACAAGTTAAAAGGACATTTAGGAGAATGAGTTGGCTATTCAGAAATGTATAGGGCTTAGGATTCGATATTGGGGAGGGAGTAAAGATCTTCTTATTAATCAAGTCTGTTTATGGTGTGTAGTTCTTGTTGAAGTGAGCAAAGCAGTTCACTGGTTTTGAATTCTATCAATATGATCTGTTCGATTTCGTAGCTTTACCTGACAACTAAGACTCTAAGAGTGATGGTCTGAACTCGTATTGTCCTTGTTTGTTCAGCTGCTTGTGCTTAAAGAAGAACTTGAAGAGGCAAAGCAAGCGATTAAAGAATCAGAGAAGAAGCTAAAGTTTAAGAAAGAGACGGCTGCAGCAGCCATGGGTGCAAGGGATGCAGCAGAGAGATCTCTGAGACTCGCAGACAATAGGGCCACTAGTTTGAGGGAAAGAATACAAGAGCTAAACGGTAAAGTTGAAGAGTTAGAAACCAATCGAGATATGAATAGTTCAAACAGAGCTAGGTATGTGTGTTGGCCATGGCAACTTCTCGGGATTGATTTTGTGGGAGGTCGAAGAGTTGAGTCGGAACAACAACAACAGAGTTCGAACGAGATGGAACTCGCTGAACCTCTACTATGACGAAATCCGGTACTTTATACAGTTACTTTCAGTATTTAGTTTTTGATTCTTATGTATATTCCAGCTGAGAAAGTTTTAAAGCTCGAACATGTTTTGTTTTCCTGTTGTAATGTTTACACCCATCAATAAATCTGAAACAATCTTTTTGTTCACATACGCAAGTATGACATGGACCAAGAGAGTGCCATTTTTGTTGTAGCCACGTACTTATGTAGCAACCCGTGAGAGTTGAGTCTCCACGTGTCAGTTGTGAGTTCACCTCGGGAGAACAAGGAGCTCTCCACAACGCACCATCTGGTTGGCTGTTCACAACACGTGTCAGAGAAGCAGCAACCACAGAAACAGAACGCAAAAACAGAGAGACACATTTTCGAATTTATTTCGTTATAAAAGACAAAAAACCCCACTAATCAAGTCACCACCACAATCATGGAGAGGTGATGAGTCTCTAACCGCAACCTCTCTCGTAGTGACACGTGGTTAGACCACCGCTAGTTAAAAAAAATCGCCCACCGGAATATGAGTGGCGGCTAATCCTTCCTCTCTCTCTCTTTTTATTTCTCTGCCTTTGAAAGATTTTCAAACTCTCAAACTTTTAAAACACGCTTCACAATCTCTGTGGATACGATTCGAAATCAAGAAGTTATAGAAACATGGGTCTTTCGCAATTTCCAACAGCGTCAGAAGGAGTGTTGCCGCTTCTGGTGATGAACACGGTTGTTTCAGTTACTCTGCTGAAGAACATGGTGATGTCTGTTTTTCGAATTGTTGGATCCGATACCGAAGCCACCATGGAGATAGAGGAGCGTGAAGAGGATTGCGTTAGGATGAGAAGAAGAAGAAGAATCTCGATAACGCAGTTCAAGTCTCTGTGTGAGAACAGAGGGGGAGAAGAAAATGAAGAAGAAGAGGAAGGTGTTGAGTGCTGTGTGTGTCTTTGTGGGTTTAAAGAGAAAGAGGAAGTGAGTGAATTGGTTTCTTGCAAGCATTTCTTCCACAGAGCTTGTCTAGACAGCTGGTTTGGTAATAATCACACGACCTGTCCTCTTTGCAGATCCATTCTCTAGTGGTGGAAGTATCTTGTTTAACAGTTTCCTTTTTTTTTTTTGTTTTGCTTTTGTTATGAAAACACCAACATTCTATATCCTCTGTTTTGTCCCCTTTTTCTGCTCCGTCCTATGGTTTTTTTACCCGTTTGGTGTTATGTTTTCCCCCTTCTTGGTCTGGAAAAGGGGTTTTTTCATAATAATAAAGGACTTTGAATTGTTGTGTGTTTAATGCGATAATCAGGCGAGAGAAACAATGGCGTTGCATCTATAATACATTTGTTTGAAATTTGGAGAATATTAGCGTTTTTTTTTTGTAAATGGGAGAGTATTAGCGTTTTCTACATTAGAAAAGAAAACATATGAATCTAGAAAAGTTTTATTTGATAAAAAAAAAGAATCTAGAAAAGTTAAGACCATTCGGGGGATAATGATTTTTACTAAAGGGCAATCTGGATTTGTTTAACCCATCCAAATAACAAAAACTTGATAAAGTTGGATCAAGGACACTTTTTTTTGGAGAAAATTAAGGACAATTCTATCGATCAGATATCTAAAATTGATATCTTAATCAAATGCAATATAATCATTTAATTAGTTTTTTCTATATTTAAAAACCGTCGATGTTATTGTCTTTGAATTTCTCATTCGAATTTTTTCTCTCCATCTCTTTCGTATTATTAATTTTGCTACTTAGATACCTGTTAAATATTTTAAAATGAAAGCACTAAAGAAAAAAACCAAATACCAAGTTACAAAAAAAAAAAAAACCAAATACCAATCATAGTTAATAAATTTTTATTTCCATGCACCCTTTTAGCTAAAGGGAACAAACAATATCCATTTCTTACAAAGACCACAGTAAGAACCAGAAGATGGTTCCACACAAAGAAAAAGGGAAGAAGACGAGCACAACATATCAATATCGTTTAATACAATCTTTATAGAATATGGTATATGTCCTTATTGTTTTTTCAATTATTCATCCGTAATGGACTAGACGGTTCTAGACGCTCTTAGTTAGTCGTCGTCCACTTACAGAACTTCCTATGCTCAAACTTGATGAATTCATCTGCTTCCTTGTCGACATCCACTTCTTTTGTAGCCTCTCTCTTCGTCCTCCTCATATCTGCACACTCCACGACATGGATCAGTTCTTCAGCTGCAAAAGAAACTCTAAACTCCTTGGTGGAGTCCCGGTGATGACGAGGATGATGATGATGAGATTGGTGGTTAGAGAAGTTTCCAAGTGTCATTCTTCTTCAGATGATAACCCTTTTTAGCTCTTTTTTTGGTTATTGAGTATGGTTTTGTTAGTGATACCTTTGAAAACTATAGGAAGTATCTTTATATAAGGGATGTAATGTGGCACATGAAGAAAACATAAAAAGATGAGGGTGAATCGTATTCCCCTCTTTTATTGTGTCTTTGCGAGAATATATAGCAATATAATATTGAAGGCTTTGGCCGATTTAATAAAATTCGATGCACATGTCTACAAATATGGTATAATGATAGTCTAATAGATAAGGATCTAATACGGTAAAGTGTTTAAGAGATTAGCTTCAACAACAAGCAAGTTTAAAGAACATTTTACAATACGTACCACATTATTTGGAGTCTTGAGACGTGGGCCAATGGTTCATGAGGTTCAAAGGTATATGCCATGCGTATAAAAGGAACGGTAAATGGTAGACTAGGTAGTTGCTGTTGGTTATTCGTCCCTAGTTTGATCGAATTAGATGCCTTAATAATGCGCAATTTTTAGTGGAGAACGTAAGAAAACGTGGTCCTAAATAACGATTTGTATTTGTTGCGTGGTCAAAAAGATATGCAGCCTTTTTGCGAACCAGGCAGATCCGGCCCATCGCGGGTTTGAGTTTACAGTGTACACCATGAAACAAGCCCGAGCGGCTTAGAAAGAGGATGTGAGGGTCCAACTTGTAATCGTTTTTACAATTATTTTCACTACTAATCTAAACTATGCCGAAACCCATCTAATCCGGAGCTGGACTAGCTCAGCGGTTAGAAATGTACCATGTCAAATATTCAGAAGTGAAGTCAACTATCACCCGGCTATCACCATTAAGTTCGTTTTTACAGTTGTCTTTCCTTGTAGTCTCATGATAGACACCAATTTTATACTGCCCTTGACACTCTAAAGGCCAATATCTTAAGGATACGAGTTTTAAAACCCAGAAAAAATATATGGTTTTTAAAAAATTTAAAACATTTGAAATGTTGAACCAAGACTGATAAATAAACATTTAAATGTTTTACACACACACTTACGTAATAGAAACCCGTTGACAAAAAAAAAAAGTAATAGAAACCCTTCTACATATAAAGCCCGTAAATACAAGACATAGAGAACAAATGAGAAATAGAAAGGTTACTATCCAGCTGGCCATCCAAATGGAGAATCGACTATTAAGTTAGCCAGTTTTGGTGTCCCGTCCAAGAAGATTATAGGGCCTACGTCAAAGAATGTTGGTTGGTTAACACAATAAATAAATGAAACGCTACCTTGTTTGGTCACTACTCACTAGCTAGCATGAATATCCATGGTACTCCAAAGAAAAGAAAAAAACATTTAAGCGAACCTACTATTCCAGCGACTACTTAGCCGGTTCATCCCCGGTGCTTGTATCACCCGGCTTAGCCATAGGATCTTGAAGTATGTTAGTAGTCTCAACGCTTTTGGTACGTTGCAGCGAAGGAGTTCGGTGTAGTCTGCACCTAAATGAGCCCGGATGAGTGGTCGGTGAGCAAAGACAGTTGGCCTTAGTGATGCTGGTCTGACGAGATAGCCCGCCAGGGCTCACTGCTGTAGTATTCTCCATGGTAGCTTCGATCTCGGTTTTGTCATTCATAATTTTAATATGAAAGGTAAGAGGAATTTAGGAATGAATAAGAGTTATCCTTCTTTGTGTTTATATGGTCATATTTAACATTTGAATAAGCTTTAAAGCTGAACAAATCTCCCTTTTCTGTTTGGTCATCACGAGAATGATGGTGCATTCCATTAAGGACCAACTATATCCTTCAACTTTTCATAATGTTTCAACTACTCATATCCCCACAAGCCACGTCGGTCCTTTTCTTGTATTTAATGGATGATGGTGATCCACGATTATTACTCCCATCAATTATCACACATATATTTTCTTAAGTGTAGTTTTAAAGTATACATTAACTTATACAAAACGAATTTGTATAGTGGCCTCTTTTACGTGCAATCCAAAATTTTAGTTTTATTCAAATACAATGCAGTACACTGAATATAATGGGGTAAACTATATTCAATAGCCGGCAAAAAAGGGGCAATCTATAAATAAGAGTTATTTTTAAAAACAAAATAATTATCGTAACAATTGACGTATTTTAAAAACCAAAAGAAAACCTATCGCATGGCAGATGTCTTAAGCTTCAAGGAGTGCTTTATGATATTCATTTACTCTGTTTGTCATTTGATTCTACATGTTCTCGATTTGTACCCCATTTGGGAAATGTAGATGTTGATTTCTTGGCTAAGGCAACTCTTTGCGTAGTCATAAACTCTATTTTTCCAGTTTAATGAGGGTTTGGCATTGTTCGAACTCGAATTAATTTGAAATTACCAAACTTAAAAGATCATGGATACTGTTTTGTATTTTATTATTGATCTTTTATTCTTGTCTAATTATTCATCTTCTTTAATTAATACCAAATCTGATAACGATAGTAAAATACAAACATCAACGTTCCATCAAAGGTCTCACAACTATCAAAGTTCTAAATATTTATTTATTCTCAGTAAAAAGAGTCTTCTTAAACCTTAAAGGATTGATTCTTCTCTTCACCTTTGAAGTAGTTTTCCTAAGCCAAATATGACTGATGAAAAATTATACCGTTGTATTAGCTTGATATTGTCCTCCGTACTATGCAATTAAACACATCAAAACTCAGTTTTAATGTGTGGTTGTACTAAATAATATTAAGTGTACGTATCACATTTTTTTTTTTTTTGTAAAAGGCTTTCATAATAAATGCATAAAAAGGTTACAAGTATGAGTTCTCACTCATAAGTTTTAGAAAGTTTTTAAAAAGAAGGAGAGTTATAACAACCCTAATGAATGATTCAGCTAAGAATCATAAGCAACAAGAGGTCGAAAGACATTATTCAGTGGTTTTTGTTTCCTCGGCCACGACGACCTCTACCTCTTCCACCTACCTTCGTCCATCCCATATCTTGAATCTTTTGAGTTGGTTTGATTGATCTGCCTCCTCTAGTTAAGTAACTAGAAGTCTCTTCATCCACATCATTACCATCATCTCTCCCTAAAGAACCCGGATTCAGCGGATCTAAATGAAAATTTTGATGGTTATGAGCGATAGGAGTGTAGGCACCCATATGTTCCTCCCTTTCAGAAGAAACAGAGCCTTCCAAAGTGACTTGTGATGGGATTTTTTCCATAATCAGTGACTGAGTTGAAGCATTTGCAGATGCTAATATAGGCAAAGTGATATCATTCTTTGAGCAAGGGGCAGTAAATACCTCTTGCGAGTGTGTGAGTGATCTAGCTAGGACCTCGAATGGTGTATTGTCGTAAGGCTCAGTTGAAGCCTCGCGTACTGTTACTAGCAGGTCATTTGTTGATGCAGATTTTACGATCTTGCCGGTTTGGGAGACCGATGGATTACGCACATCATTGATTTCCTTCTTAGTTGTAGGAGTTGAAAGAGTAGCCACAGTCGCTATATTTGATGAAGATACTATATTTTCAAAGTTTTTTTCCTTCGTGGAAATTGTTGAGGCAATCTTTTTTGGAGATTGATTGGCACTCACTGTTTCTGTGTCGTCGGTAAGGTCAACAGCAATGTCCATGACAGGGCCATTTACTTTAGCTGGTTCCAAACAACGCTTTTCCTTATGCCCAAGCTGACCACAACGACCACACGTAGAAGGTAGCCAAGCGTACTCCACATCAACCATCGAGATGAAACTGTTTCATCACTTGCAGCAATCTAGGTGGAAATGCTTTGCATAGTTCAACTTCCACAAGTATCTTTGCTTCACCCATGAGAAAGGGATCTAACCTTGGCTTATGAGTGCAATAGAGCTCCCAATCCGAGGCAATATGACTGATTCCTGAGATAGAATAAAGAATATTGGGAATAGTCTTTAAGGTTACCCAAATGGGAACCGTTCTTATCTCAGGGATAGCGAGACTTGTTTGTTGGACCCATGGAGCAACGAACATAAGGCAATCATCAACATGCCAAAGTCCCTTTGAAGAACCCATCTTCGAAAGTGTCTGCATCGGGGATATGGAATAGATATTTGGAGTCTTCCAGTTTCTTGATGGAGATTGAACACTTTCGCCCCAAATCTTGTTGAGAACAGCGTGGATAAGACCACTGTGAGGAGGCGACATCTAAAGAATTGGCCAAGTATATAATCTCTTTGATTCTCTACACCTCGAAGCGAACGTGTTTAGGAATGATTACCTTTGGTGTACCATCATCTAAGAAAAGAGGTTCTGCAGCTCTATAGAGATTTCGGCATTTGGATCCATTTTCGCAGCCCATGGAAATCGGATATTGTCTTCCTTTCTTTCATCCCGAGGAATGGAAACCTGAGTTGCTTCCTTGAAAGATTTGCCTTTAACCCCACAAACCCTTGTCGCTTCTTAAGGTCGCCATTTTGAGAATCTTTCAATGTTGGCCAATTCTCTTGATTAAAAGATCAACGGATGGAGACTGCATTTTTCTTTGGAGATAATGTTGATTGGTATTGACCAAGCACCCTTTCCCAAGAGTAAAGATGACGGGGATCTCAGCCGCCATCGTGAGAGGAGGAGATGAGACCATACCTACCGCTGGAGGAGTGAGCAAATCTAATTGAACAATCTTTTTCCTTGACGCCTATCAATTATGTTGGACTCACCAGGTTGAGAGGCTTCAGCGGCCTGTTCGAGGAACTATTGAGCTCGAGGTGAAGACGCCATAGAAGACGAGGGCACGGACAGAGAGTTAGCCGATAAGAGACCCATTGCTCGAATCCTTCAAAGCCGGAGAAGGCGAAGACGGTGGTATGGTTGACGGTGACTGTTTCTTGGCGACGACGGAGGCAGAGAATCATCTACAGCGATGGGTACAGTACTTGACTTTCCGGAGAAGACGACTTCGCCAAGCTTGGAAGCGTTTCAGGCGGTGGAGTCACCATTGACCAGCGGACTTTAGATGGCCAACGAGGATCTGGAGTGGCAGTGATAGACGCCAACTTGAGTGTTTGGTTTGAGGCGAATCCTCCACCGTGATCGACAGGGATGAGCGGTGATGGAGGCACCGCTCACGCCATGCGGTTCCGGGGTTTCATGGCAAGAGCACGAGAGATTGGGTAAGTTAGTTTGCAAGATAGGTTGAGATGAGACGAGACCGGATCTGGTGCTCGTGGTGAGCGACGCGCCGGAGCGACGCCGAGAATGAGCAGATGAGACGGTGACGAGGGCTAGTTACCTTTTTCGCCGGAAAAGTTTTTCTCTTTTAATATGTTATCGTATCACATATTTTCATACGAGGTATTATTGTGACCAAAAAATTATCTAAAGAAAACACAAAACTATTTAGACAATTATCATTTTCAGATCTAAAAATATGTACTTCCGATGTAAAGATATTGTAAACATCAAAAATATGTGCTTATGAATTATGATGATTTCTTGTCAAAAAAAAAGAATTATGATGATTTGAGAGGGTGAGGAATGAAAAGATGAAAAAGCTAGAAGACAAAGCCTGTCTTTATGAATTCTGAAGTCAACTTATTAGAAAAAACTAATTTCTAGAGATCTCCTTTTGTCTTTTTGGTGTTGTCTTTTTTATCGTTCTTCATAACTTTGCTGATACTGGACATATTTCATATACCATCAATTAGTTTTTCTCATACGCTAATTTACCACACAAAAAAGCATACTCGGATAAGTTTCTTACTATATTTTTAAAGATAAACATTGCCCTTGCGAAAACAATCTATCATAGAGATAAATTTATCATACAACTAGACAACGAAACAAAAGACACAAGACTTTCTCATAACCCTAAATAAACGTAAAGAAGAGCCAACAATAATGGTTCAATAATCATGAAAGCAATACTGATAAAACATCCCCCCATTCCCATTTTGATACATCTTAGATGAATCAAACCCACTCACATGATCGGCCCAACCAAACTCTCCATGATACTTCACCTGGTTGAATCCGTTTCCTTCCACGTTGACCTGATTCGGTAAACCAAGATCTGTCTGGAAACCGTTCTCTAGCATTGTCGGTTGGTTGGTCTTTGGAGGTGTTGAAGTTTGCTGAGAGATAGGTTTTGGCAAGAACCCCTGAACAACTTCTTGAAGAAGACCGGACCCAGCTGGTACCTCTGGTTCGAGGATTGATATCATGTTGTCGTTGTCAATGGTACTTGACCTCTTCGCTTTAGGCGAATGGTCTTCGTAGACATCGTTAACGTCAGTGAAGGAACCGTTAACGAGGCCGCCGCTTACGTTAGAGAGATTACATTGTGGGTAAGGGAAAGGAGAGAGAGGCTGAGAGTTCAAAACGTCGCGTAGAAGGAACATGTTCATCGGTGGTGGCGAGAAAAGACGGTGGTGGTAAGAGTCAAGCGAAGGAATCGGGTAGACGAAGTTGGTTCGAGCTTTAAGACCACGCATGGCTCGAGCGGCGCAGTCGTATGCGCAAGCTGCTTCCTCGGCCGTGTCAAATGTTCCGAGCCATCGTCTCTCCTTAGACATCGGATCGCGTATTTCAGCAGCGTAACGACCCCATGGTCTACGCCTCACGCCTCGGTACCTTATGGTTGTGCCACCGGAAGCGCCGCCGCCGCCGGGGGCAGCTTTTGCGATGGTTACACCTCCGGGAGAGCCAGGAGCGGTGGAGGTAGTTCTTGATGGTTTTCTCTTAAGAGAATGGTTGGTTGTTTCTTTGTGCTCAGCACCTTCGAGTCTCATGATAGCCTCTTCCATGGTTTGACCTAAGGTTTTCTCTGTAAGCAAATAAAAGATTTGTTTTGTTCTGTGGGTTATCTTAGGGTTTGTGATAATGTATTTATAGAAGAAGAGACACACACCGTTTCAATTTAAATAAAAGAGACTATTCTTTTTTTGACTTCTGAGCACTCTATCAAAGATGTAGAAAGCAAAAGTACGTTTAATTAACGAAGCTCATGTTCTACGTTCGGACTTTTGTCTATATTTCTTTACGGACTTGCATAAAATTGGAGTAATTTGTTACATATCTTTTTGATAAGTAACCAAATAGCGTAGTTATTATATACTACTTTTAGCTTCTTTATTGCCAGAGTATAAAGTTGTCTCGATTGTGTTAATTCATATCATTTCGATTTATTATTTTTCGCTTTTTTACTGAGGTTTATTCTTTTGTTTTAAGTGCAAGACGTGAATCTTTTAGTCTCGATCTCAGTCTGGGATGATCCGGATTATCAAAAAAATATATAAAGATCTTTCAGAAAACTTTTCTGGAAACACTCAAAACTAAACTAATAAAAATGGAACACCAAACCACCATCTGTTTACCGTTCTAGCTAATTTGAAAACACAATTTGTTTTGACTATAGTTATTTTTGAAGTTTTAACTATTTCAAAGATCATAACTCTAACAATAATGTCATCATTATGTATAGAACCAATCTGAATAGTGTTTTGAAAAAAAAATACAGAAAAACAGTTTTCAATTTAATTCTAAAACGGAAAATATAGTTTCTGCACTCGTACATCTCTAACTAAACATTAGGACATGTGGCCTGATTGGTGAAGGCTGTATCTTTAATTTTTTTTTGCGGTAGAATTAATGATGTAGAATTTTTACTGTAGGTATAGATTTTATTGCCGAAGATTTTTAGCTGTAAAAGTTTAGCTGTAACTTTTTTCTTTTAAAGCATGATTGGTGTAAATTGGATGTAGATTAATATTATATACATATACTAAACATCATATTAATAGATACAAAGCTTTATAATAATTATAGTTTTATTGAATAAATAAAAAATAATAGTCCTAAAAAATTCCCTAAAGTAGGTTGGTCATCTATAATAATTTTGGTATGACAATGAATCACTAATTCCGTTTACCTAAGAGTATTCCATAAATTTATTGCAATTTTGAAATTGATTTTAATGGTACATAATTTGCCTATATGGTCAATAAAACCAGTATATATTAAAAATATACAATAGAAAAAATACTTCTTACTCAATTAATAAATCTCCAGTTACTACAACAAACAATCTAATATACAACTTATAACCAAGTTCGTAATCTAATTAATATATATGACAGAAAATTAGTTTATTAATCAGTTCATAATAAAAGAGAGGAATAGATGCCTACGGACCGTTTTGTTTATTTTATTTTATTCTTTTATTAAAAGTTAAATTAAATCTTTTTTTTTCTTTTAGAAAGCACACAAAACTGAGCTCTATAAACTTAACTTTCTACAGTACTTATACTCACGTTAGTTTATAAAATTGCTGTGAAGATAAAAAAAATAATTAAAGCTTGATTGCTTTAGTTTTACTGCTGTAGACACAAATACTGCTGCACATAGTTCCTACAGATGTCACCAATCACCCTCGTATTATATTGGGATCTCTTAAGAAAAAATTCTTATTTAGCAAAAAAAAAAACTCACAAAAAAAAATTAATTGGAGGATTTTTCAAATAAAAAAATTTTGGCATGTGTTTTTAAGAATTCTGAAAAAAAGAATAAATGTTAATATGCTATTTTGTGAAATTTTTAATGAGAGATTCTTCATGGGAATATTGTTCTATGAGAACCAATGACTTAAGTGTAGTCAGTCTAAAATTTGAGTTGATTTGATTTTTAATAAAGTTTTAGATGATTTTAATGAAATTGTAAAGTTTAAATTGATTTTTGTTAAACCATTCTAAAATATCACATAAAATCTTGAGATTTGTGTTTCATTTTTTAACTAATAAATTTCAACCGAACACTCTAAAATTACTTGAAAAATTTAAAACTTTACAACTTAAAATATTTTAATAACAGTGGATTTCAAAATATTTTATGAGATACCAAATTCAATAACAGTAAATTTTAAATGAATTTTTAAAATTAAATTTTGAATTACAATGTATTTGTCGTACAAATCACTTAGAACTCTTAAAACATTATTCTTTCAATGCCTTAATAATAATAATTCAAAAGGCGAGTAGTCCGTGGATGGGAAAGGAAATTATGATGTTGGGAGTTGAAAGGAGTGGGTTGATAATAGTGAAATTATGATTCTGAATTAATAACACTGGCGGCGCTCAGAAATTGTTCCTTCTACATGAGGTTATGTTTTGTCTGTTCTTTTTACGAGATTATGGTCGATTTGCTTATTTCGGATTTTGCTCTTTCAGAAAATTTTGTAAACCTAAGTCACGTGGACTTGTCTCAACTAGGGTTCTTTCTTCATGGCGTGTAGCCTCTTTAGGGCTTTCCTACTGTTGCTCAATTGTGACTAATGACCGCTCGCGTTTACAGAAATTAGTGTCCACATATCTTTCTGTTGAATGTTGATTAAAGTCCACATATATAGTTTAAAAACTAAATTATCCTCGATCGACTTTCACCGTCTTGATCAATGTCGGTAGGATATCTTAAACCTATGAAGTGAGATCACGTCCTCTACACCGTCCGAGCCCAAATGCATATGGGTTGCATGCAATATATATCGTGCTCTAAATAATATGTCTTATTTATATTTGCAAAGTAGCACTTACGTGATCACGTAAGTTGGCAAATCGTGTTTAGGAGAACATAAGAAGAAAGACGAGTCTTGAATTCCGTTTGGCAACCAACCAAATGTTCGTAGCCAAGTGGTTTCGCCGGGATCTAGAACCTTTTTTTAATGTAGCATAGTAATATATTGATAAATTATGTAACACAAAACATAATAGGATACTGATTACTGATAGTCTAATACTATGGTAGAAGAGTTCTGCGTAGAAGCCACGTTTAAGATCTTTTATTACATAATTTTGTTTAATTATGGTAAAATTATTAAATCGAAGCATGTATGAACGATCTTTTGGAAAGACCAGGTTATACTACATCCAAGACAAACATATTCTGCTCGAATAAGAATATACAGAATATAATTTTACGAAAAAAAAGGATTATACAAAATACAGATAAATAAAATGAAGATGAAATGAATAGCAGCAAACAGAAGAATAAAATGAATAAAATAAAAATCAAGTATTCCACTATTTCTTCAACATTTTACGTTGCATAATGTTTATAGAAAATATTTTTTTCCACTATTAACAAAATTTCTGAATGTTTGATGTTTTTTATGGGATCAAATGGAATGATTCATTCCTTTATTTATCTTTTTTGTCCAGTTAAAGCTCTATTATAACAAAAAAAAGAAAGAAAGAAAGAAGAAACTTCGAAATAACTTCTTCGGTTATATATGAATTACTCTTTGTCAAAAATAAAGATAATGTACACGTTTCCCTTAGCAATTCTGTTGTCCAAAAATTGACACTCAGTCCTGGTATGTTTCTTAAGATGCCAAAACTATATTGTTTAAATTCTGAGAAAATAAATAGTGAACTTAGACTGTTTTATAAAATTGCAAAAAATTATTATGCCAATTCTCAAAAAACTTTCTTCAGTTAAGATTTCGGGTCACTAGAATGATAAAATATCTCTTAAAAAGATTAATCTTTTTTTTTGAAAAGGGGCTAAGAAAAAGAGATTAATCTCGAGTTTGAAGAAAGCGTAACAGTACAGTATCGTTTAGGGCATCTCTAATTCCACTCCATTTTTTCCTCCAAAATAGAGTAAAAATAATTATAGATTAAAGAATGTTCCAATTCTACTCAATTTCCCATTCCATAATGAAATTTACTCCACATAATAGAGTAATATATTTTTTGTTTGTTCATTACTCTATTATAGAACAAGAAATGAAATAGAATTAACCCATTTTTACTCTATAATCACTTTTACTCCATTTTGAAGGAAAAAATATAGTTTTACTTTGGAGATGCTCTTATTAGCTGGTTTGCTTTACATTTAGATGAAATTAAATTATGAAATTATAAAATAAGATCAGAGTTGGAATATTGCTGGAACCAGAAGAGAAAATAATAGAACGCAAAAATGAAGGGGAGAGCTAGGGAAGTAGGTTACATGCAACGGTACGACATTAAAGTTGATACCAGAATTGTCTCCTCTCTTCTAAACGCGTGGGTTTTTCTCTGAACAATGCCTCACTCTCAATGACTATATGTCATGCATGAGTTTGACTTTTTTTAATTGCACACACGAACGCTACGTTTGATGTATATGGTTCTCAACTACACAAAGTAGGGGATATTCTCTTTTTCTATGTTTTCTTTTTGAGAATTTTTTTTTTCTATGTTTCTGGGGTCAAAACTAGCACACGTTACATATCTAGCTGTCCAACTATAATAACGCATGTTAAGGTCCAGATAAAATTTATGAATACAGTATAACATGCACTAACAATAAAAAAATATGTGTTGCAAATTTTCTGTCGTCGAGTCTGTCACGGTTTCTGTGTAACCACGACGACAAACGTTACGTTGGTTACAAAATCAGGGCATGCAGGCGAGGAAGTCATATATATAATTTATCAACTGGGAGTTATCAATTCAGAGCTGATCAAGTGAACTTGTTTCAGTGTTTGTGATCGTTTCTTGGTCGATCGTGACTGCATTGGACTAGTTACATGTTATGAGTTATCACTTATGCGACAGTTATATATATAATTATGCAAATTATATATTCCCTAGAAAGTATATATAAGTGCTTTAGCTTGCAAGAAGGATAGATATCAGAAGCAAAGATTTGGGTAGATCCTGGTTCCCTTTTAAACATACACCAGGTCATAATTATAACCTAAACCTATTACAATTCATGCACATACGTACGATTCATCACTAGCTTTCACGTGATCCCTCGTCTCTTTAGAGCATCATCAACGCGGACTCTTAACTCGGTTGTTTAGTATTTTTAGATTAAAAAAAAAAAGAAAATTTTGTAATTAAAGAAGAAACGTTGCTTAATTAAGCCTCACAAGAAACGTTGCTTATGGGACACATGTCAGACATTCACCATTCTTTCTCTCTCTCTCGATGAAATCGTCTTCTCTCCTTCTCTCGTGCTTGATGACTCCGACCAAAAAAAGATCTCTCCTTTTGCATAGATTCGCTCTTCATTTCCCCTCTTTGATTCCGTTCAACGATCAGACTAGAGAATCAGTCATCGTCAAGGTAAAAATTCTCTGTTTCTGAGTTTATCTTGATCCGGTCACTGAATTCCGGCGAAAGGTTTCGAATTTACCAGTTTAGAACCACTATGATCTCTGTTTTTATTTTCAGGGGATCTCGATTTAGGAAAAAAAAACAGAAATAGGAAAACCCAGATTTGCTGCCGTGTGCTGGCGAAGACACAAAGAGCAGTGATCAATCTCGGTAGCTAACGAGTAATGATCGATGGTGACGACAACATCTTAGCTTCTTCTGCTTCTGAGTTCATCTCTGCTTAGATACCCAAAAGGCTTAACCAAATTTCATATCCTTCTTCAAGTTATGTGGTAAAGTGTGGAACTTTATGTTATACGATTCCATTGTCAGGGGGTTTCTTCGTCTTATTGGAGATAAATTAAAGAGTGTTCTTTATGGTTACAACTTACAGGAGACGATGATACTCGTATTTGATTTGAGCTGAAATGGTATATGATAACTTGTGTTCAACGTCTTTGACATGGATAATCACCACCCTTTAACTCTCTTAGTAATGGATTCAAGTGCTCCATCTCACGAGGAGCTTGACTTAGAGATGAGTAACCGTCAATCTCTTTTCTTTGGCCCTCCTGACATCAACTTACCTCTCTCATCTTAGCTTAGTCCTCCTCCTCAGACTTGGAATCTCCATTCTTGCGAGGTTCTTGATGTTGGGTTAGGTTCACAACCCTACTAGACCGAGAGTTACATGAGTGTTGCTGTCCCCAGAGTTGGGAGGAAATGCGCCAAGTGTGTTGATAGCACATGGGATGCTCTGTTCTTCTTCAGTTTCTACTTCAAGCCCGCGTTAAACGACAAGTCAAATGCCAAGATCGTCCGTGACAGCAACAGGTTGCTGTCTGGTTTCTACAAGTTGGATCTGAAGCGTTTATTTTGATCAAATCGTCGAGAATTTTATCATTCATGGTGATCAAGAAGAAGCAATAGCATCATTCGTCTATAGAATGATTTTTTTTTTTGAGGACCCCTAAATAAGATACTTGCATTAAAGGATCAAAATTTAGAGATTTCTTAGATTAGGTTCTTAGCACACAATTATTACTAAAAAATGGTTAAGAACCCCATTAAGAGTACTAGGGATAATGGTGCTTTTAACATATTTACATCTATATAGTAGTATTATTTATTGTGAAAATGAAACTCGCAACTAAGGAAACAGTTCATGTGCCAATAAGTTTTCAAATAAGCTCCATAATTTCCCTTTTACACTATTGAGTATTGGTTTATTATCAATTTCTTTTATTTTAAAGACCGTTTCTGGTTGTACTACAAATAATATGTAAGCCTTTAGAAAGGTTAAAAAAATTTGACTGTTGAACTGAGAGTTACTTCATGTCTCTCCTGAACAAATTGTCCCCTATGTTAATAAGGCTACCTTATAATAACTTTCCATAACTTTATGTCTAGATACACACATTTGGAATTTACTTTTTGTCGTCATTGTAGATATTTTAATACTTAAAAACATTATTTTTTTGTCAGAGTAATTCTCCTGCAGTGAGAGCAACTAACTTTTACATTTTTGGTTAGATGTGTGTGATATATATGTTTTCCTCTTTGTCGAAAAGAAAGATAATGTACACGTTTCCCTTAGCAATTCGGTTGTCCAAAAATTTACACTCAGTCCTGGTATGTTTGTTAAGATGCCAAAACTATATTGTTTAAACTCTGAGAAAATTAATTATAAAATTGCAAAAAGTTATTGTCAAAATCACGTTTAAAAGCTTAGCTAGAATATAACTTATAACTTATATCAAGAAAAAAGAATGTTTTATTGCTTGTCTTGGACTAGAATGTTTACAATAGTTGGTATCATAAGACTCAATATATTTTGTTATTTTTATCTCTATAATAGAAAAATTCTATTATAGAAAGATATACGCTCTAATATATTTTTTAAAAAATAACAATCTCTGAATACAGGGTAAAAACAGATGAATGCTATTTCTTCTTCTATAATAAAAGAAAAAATAGCAAACTCTGTTGTAGAAAAATAGCAAACTTCATTACAGAAGTGAAAATAATAACGAGATGGAGATGCTCAAAATTATTACTATTACTTAGGTGAATCATGCAGATAAATTAATAAATCAGTATTATCCCTTTTTGAGCGAAGAAGCGACTTGTTATTGAAAGAGTGTGCTGTAGCTAGACGCCTAAAACGTGATTCCGTTTTGAATTTTATAAAAAAAAAACAAGTTCTACAACTAAATGGTGTACATTTATGGTACTAAGTTATAAGTCTCCTAGTTTATTATCATCTTATCTTATGTCACATATAATTTTATTTCTTGCATTACTCGGAGAATGTGCCATAAAATAAGTATCATACCAATAAAATAAAAAGAAATGACGTCAATAAATAAGATAAAAATTTGAAACTCTATTAAATATCTTTTACACAATTTATTTATATTTTAAATGTTTTTCGACATTTTAAATGTTAAATATTCTTAATTAAATGATAAATTATATCAAAATATTTTTGGTCAATTTTAAAAACTAATATATGATTATTTTAAATAGTGAAGCTGCTCGTATTAAACACACAAATATCGTTTTTAGTTTACCGGTCTAAATGAATCGTCGGTTATAGATGGAAACTGATTATACGGTCGTAAATTGAACGGCTACGATTTCCGACTTCGAAAACAACGAAGATCTAATAGGAAAGAAGACGTAAATCTAGTGGCCTTTTCAGATAATCAAATCTGAGTTTGATTGAAACAATGGGTCCCAGTGAAAAGAAGCAGCGTGGGATCATTCTGAGCTCTGAAGGGATTAGATTTTTCTTGTTTTGATTTGATGCTCTGTCACTTTTTCGTCGTCGAAAATTCATTTTAAATTTGACGTTCTGAAACGGTGGATGTATTTTCTAAGGTAATTATTTGTACTGTTTTTTTTTGAAAATAATTATTTGTACTGTTCTCAACTCGATTTTAAAGATGATTTCAATTTATATATGTTTATATACAATTTTACAAAAATTAACAAATATGTATGAGAACAAAGAAGGAAGGGAATTCTCTTTTATATAAGCAGCCAAAAAGTCATGGTAAATGATTTATTTATAAAGATTTACATTCATTTTACTTATTTCTAATTCTATATATACTATATAATATTTCTAAATTTCAAATCTTGACACTATTTTTCAAAAGGTATAATAAATTCAAATTTTCAGAACAATACAAGTAACATAACATGGTTATTTTTTTCTTTGATCAACCAGTAACATGGTTGTATAAGATGTAAACTAGTTACTGTGTTTGGTTGTTGCATGAATCGTAAAGATTGAGTTAATTATATTAGGTGCACAAAAAAGAGTTAATTTTATTAAAAATGTAATATTTTCTCATTCAAGTTGATTATTTACAAATTTGATTACATTTAGTTAATATCTAACATGAAAAATTTCAGAAGTGATTAGAGAGTTCATAGTTAGATAAAAAAAACGCATAAAAAGGTTTAAAATCTGGGTTTGGTTTTCATTTTGTGTAGAATAATTCAAATTAGAGATTCATGTACAGTTAGCGCAGTCGGTTAGAGTGATACGGTTTTTGTATTACAGAATCTGAATTCTAGTCCTATGTTATGGTTTTGCTAACCATTCAAATAAATGAACGAAAGCAATTTATCTGTTTTTCTTTAATCAAAGTTATCACATTAATTAGAATCGCTTAAGAAGCCCATGCTAGTCTTCTAACAGAAAGTCCATGCTGAGCTTCTCTCATCAAACAAAAGCATTTCCTACGTAGTAGTTCCAAGTCTTTCAACTTCTCAAGCAACTCTTCTCAATTCAACTTGTTTAGCTTCTAAACTTTGGAAGCTCGCAAAAGAAGGTCAAAATCTTGGTTGTATTGGCTTTGTAGCCGACACGTAAACACAACTCACCCAACATCGACCCTCTTTTTCACCTTTTCATGCTGTTCGCAAGGACGAATGATACGTCTCTTCTTTCATTTACATCATTACAACTTAAATTATCATCATATATTATAAACACACAAAGAGAGACTAATTTGGCGTTGCCCACCAACCTAACTTCCCTTCTACTTCATCAACTCCTCGTGTCCATCTTTGTTCAAGATTATAATTATAAACATAATTACAAACACGCCTCCTGCGTGAAAGGAAAACAACAACATCATAAGAAACATAATTCTTCTGGTTTCACTGCCGATTTGCGATGGAGAAGAAGAAGGCCAATCATGGAGATGACGGGCATGACTGTGTTCCTCCTATCCATAGTCAAGTCGTGAAGATCAAGAAAGAGTTTGAGAAGATACACCACCCGTCGCTGAGGCAGCCTGAGATGCCAAGGGTGCTTCGAGAGATCACGGCTCTACGGCGCTCCCGTTCTCCACTCGGGTTAGGAGAAAGAGAGAGACCCATCTCCGTTGGCAATTGATAGCAAAGAGAGAGATGAAGAGGAGACGAGATAGGTTATCCTCTTGTGTATTTAGGGTTTCTCTTTTGTATTCAAAGTAAATATCTTTGGTTAACGTGATGAGTCTCCTGTTCAATATCCTGAAACAACAAATCTTTTGCTTCTAGTCTAATCTTTCTTCCTCATGTGTTCTCTAGCCTTTGAGGGGTGAACCAACTAGTACATAGAGAAATCTCGATCGCTACTTAACAATATACGGGGGAGTTTAGCCTCTATTCGGGTCGGATGCAAAGGTTGGGTCGGATACGGGCCGATTTTAGCTTCAGTTGATGAAGGGTAAGTTTCAAAAATTCGTTTCTAATGGGCTTTTTACTTTGGATAACTGAACTTTTTTACGCTCAAAACTTTATATTATGCGTTTGTATTTTATATTTTCTTAGAAAATTAATTATCACAAATTCTTTTATTCAATAGTAATATATTTTGCAATGAATAAAATGCAAATGTTTTATATTTCAAATGTTTCATGTTCAAAACTAGTTATTTCAGCTGTGTCAATGCAAACACATAACTACCATCCAATATTCAAAAAAACGATATGCGATAGTTAGAAGTTTCGTAAAAGATTAGCGTTTATGGGACTGTCTAAACTAACTTTCAGAGAAATCATTTCGTATATAAACCAATTTTATTTTATGACTAGGGAGACGAATGCTTAAACATTGCCTAAAGTGGTTTTTAGAACACATCTATCATATGAAGCAAATGCAGTAGACCAATGCTAAAACACACAAAAATGGTTATTTTTTATATCCACAGAACTCTCACTGTATATGCATCAGATTAATCAAATTCTAAGAAAGAACTGAAAATAAACAAAAAGAGTTACATTAAATGTTTTTTTCTAAAGTAACTTTAGCATGAACAATCCCAAAGAACAAGAAAAAAAAAAAGAAAGACTGAAACAATGGTGAAGTAATAAACAATGGATGAAGAAACCGAGAAAACTAGAAGGATGAAGCCGTGGAACTCCTCTACCTCTGACCACCTCCCATAACGTTATCACGCCTTGATCCCAACGTCATCATAATCTTAAACTCCTCAAAATCAATCGTCCCGTCTCCATCCTTATCCACACCACCAATCATCTTCCTACACTCCGCGATCGAACACTCATCTCCAAGACTCCTCAAAACCTCATGCAGCTCTTCCGCCGAGATCGACCCGTTCCCGTCGATGTCGTAAACCGAGAACGCATCCTTCAGATTCTCCAACACCTCGTTCTGATCCATCCCTTTCGTGTTCAGCTCAACGAACTCCTCGAAGTTTATGTAACCGTCTCCTTTACGGTCGATATCTGTGATCGCCTTCTGCAACACCTCCTCTGGAACCTCGTGGCCTAGGCTCGTCATTATCGCACCGAGCTCTTTGGACGAGATCTTACCGTCTCCGTTCACGTCGAACTTTTTGAACACTGCTTCGAGTTCTCTGATCTCTGTTTTACCTGAGCGTGCCTTGTGCAGGAAGGGAGAGTCTGCTCCGGTTCTAGACGCCGAACCATTGGATTGATTTTTGTTGTTGGACATGGTTTCCGAATCTCTGTGAATAGAGAGAATCAAGATTTAGAGAAATATCCGTTATTTGTTGTGAATCCAAAAGAAGCGGATGAATCTCTGGATCGCTAGCTATTTTGGGGCTCCCTTTCCGACAAAATCTCAGATTACATAAATGGACTTAGTTGTGTTTGGTTTTGTGACTTTTGTCATAATTTTAAAAATGGATATAGAGATAATATTAAATAATTTGGTAGTATTTTGGAAATGGGGAAATAGAGATGGGAGGCGTGTTGATGAGAAGAGCTTGAGGTCATGTGTAAGTACTGCTCTCCCAGTTCTCTAACTCGGCTTCTAGACAATTAACAAGTGGATGATGGATAAATAGAATTTGACCATTAAAACTATCATATGAATTGTTAAACCATTCTTCAGAATTAGAAAGTCAATAACATGGCCATAATTATATATATATATATATATATATATATATGAAACCAAATAATAGATGAAAATTATTAATAGAAATTAAATAAAAATGATCAGTATAGAGTTATTTATTAAAAGTGTGATGTTATTTAGCTATTTCTCAATAATTATAAATAATTTTAAAAGGAAATGCTTGGTTTAGAATTTGAAAAAGGTAAAACCAAACGGTTCCACCACTATGCATTCATTATGGAACTCTTATTTACCAATAGAATTTGGTTTAAACCGGGACTTATAGTTCTGGTGGTAAAGGGTTTATGGCTGAGTACCGCCATCTTGGTTCGAATCCCGGCCACTGGCAAATTAATATTTCGGAATCGCCAGGGACAGAGGACCGACACGTGGTAACACGTGACTAGTCTGAACCACTTATATGTGACCAGGATACCCATATATAATTAAAAAAAAAAAGAATTTGGTTTAGCTCGAATCTTATCAAACTACGTAGATCATGACAACCATAAGTTAACAAAATACCTATGACAAGATGATGGAAAGGTCATCTTGGATAAGAATTTAAAGAATATGTGCAGGGAATTTCTTAATGGTTTCCACTCAAAATAGTTGAGCAGTACAAGTCAAGAATAAGGCTAGAATGTCCGTTTCTGATAAAGCACTGAAGTCTCCACGTACTTGTAAGCGCCTTGTGATTCTCTGGTGGTCTTGGTGAAATACCATAAAGAAAGCTGAGAAAGCTACTTGCAGAAACTAAGCTCACACCAGAGAAATAACAGTATCTTCGCTGTCCTTGGGTCTTTAACAACAGACCAGCCATGACAACATCATTCTTTTGGCACACAAAAGACCGCAGCTCCTCATATATTATATGTAACCAACGAAAACTCTCAATGGTTAAGAACAGAACATATATGCTGCTGAAGTCTTGATAACTTTCTGGTAACTAACATCACTCAACGCCATGATGGCTGCAGTAAAGATCAATATCAGCAGAAGGTGAGTGAGTCAGCGAGACATATGTCCTTGAGGCTGACTGACACGGCAAACCATAATTTGTGAGTGAGCAAACATGACTTTCGAGCTACATTTCTAACATTCCCCTTATAAACAAGCCAACGTTCTTAATCTTCATAAAGCAGTAACATGATCAATACCAATGCCACGATGGATGCAGCAAAGATCAATACCACCAGAAGGTGAGTGCGACATTGTAAGTGAGACATTATGTCCTTGTGGCTGACTGACACGGCAAACCATAAGTTGTGAGTGAGTGTTGTGTTTTGCTTCAGCACTGCTCTAATACCATGTTGAACTTTGCTTCAACCTTCTGATACCATGTTGACCTTTCACCCTCTTAACTCTCGGCCAGCCTCTCTTCTGACTCAGTTTGTTCTCTGTTTGTGTTGTTCTTGTTAACTCACTCACACTTTGTTTTGCACTTGTGTAACAATGCACAGCACACACTCATACTCTTGTTACTCTCATATTTGTTTGTTCTTCTAGAGAGAACAGAGAATAATTTGTATATCCACATTGTTAATCTTTTCTCCAACTCCTTTCTACTAGAATTGGACACTAGACTAAGTTAGTAAGCAAACATAAACAACTTACTTTAACTACTACCACTCTTAACAACTATTACCAACTCCAACATGACTTAGTAGCTTACCACAGAAACATGTGAAAGAAATAAGAGCCACAAAAGAAGAAGAAATTTGGAGAGCAAGAAATGGAGGAAGAAGAAGCAACCAACGTGGACAACAAGAAGTCAAAGTTAGTTTGGTTGTGTAACAAGAAGTTACACAACAAGAAGAATAAGAGAAACTAGTTAGAGGGTAAGCTAACTAAGTTATGTTGGAATTGGTAATAGTTTTCAAGAGTTATAGTAGTTAAAGTAAGTTGTTTATCTTTACTTGTAAACTTAGTCTAGTGTCTAAAGTAGGGGCTCAGACAGGTAATAGTTGTTAAGGGTGATAGTAGTTAAAGTAAGTTGTTTATCTTTGCTTGTAAACTTAGTCTAGTGAGAGTTGTTAAGTCTAGAGTACAAGTAATTGAGTGGTAGTAAGTAGTAAGAACTGCTATAAGTATGTATGTGTTGTGTTGTAAGATATATCCAATTCTAATAGAAAGGAGTTGGAGGAAAGATTAACAATGTAGATATAAAGAACAAACAAATGTTAGAGTAAAGAGAGTATGAGTGTGTGCTTGTGCATTGTTACACAAGGGAAAAACAGAGAGTGAGCGAGTCAACAAGAACAACAAAAACAGAGTAAGAAGAGAAGCTGGTCGAGAGTTGAGAGAGTGAGAGGTCAAGCCAAAGAAGAATGTAAATAGTGAGCAAAACATAACTTTCAAACTACTTCTAACATTCCCCTTATAAACTGTGGGCTTCTTCTCAAGGCACACCAGTATCACCTTTGTTGTTGGACATGATTTCAAATCTCTGTGAATAGAGAGAATCAAGACTTAGAGAAATATCTGTATTTGTTGTGAATCCAAAAGAATCGGATGAATCTCTGGATCGCTAGCTATTTTATGATTCCCTTTCTGACAAAAGCTCAGATTATATAAATGGATTTAGTTGTGTTTGTTTTGGCATAATTTAAAAATGGATATAGTGATTACATTAAATAATTTGTTAGTATTTTGGAAATGAGAAAATAGAGATGGGAGACATGTTGATGAGAAGAGTTTGAGGTCATGTGTAAGTACTGCTCCCCCAGTTCTCTAATTCGGCTTCTAGATAATTAACAAGTGGATGATGGATAAATTGATTTTGACAATTAAAAGCCATCATATGACGATACAAGTTGTTAAACCAATCATCATAATTCCAAAGTCAATAACATGGTAATTAATATTAATAATCATATTTCCTTGGTATATTTAATTAATATCAGTGATCAGTTTTGTTTGTAAGGATATCATTAGTTAGCTAGGTTGGAGTTGGACCATGATCCCCTGTACAATTCTCCATTTATTTATCATTCCATGGTTGGTGTGCTCTTTTGTCTATGCTATGCATATACCAACTCGTAACAAAGGATTTATTTGACTAAGGTCTTTGCTTCAAATACCTAGGCCATGTTAGTGTTGGATATATATATATATATATATATATTTTATTTTATTTTTTTTCATGTGGCATGCAGGTTTTGCGTTGGCGGGTTATGGCTGCGATTGCTTTTGCTTTTGCAGTCTAGTATGTTGCTTCATGTCTCAGTAGCATCTTTTTATGTCATATAATCTCCTTGTTTTGTGTTCTTGGTTGATGAGACAAAGTTCTTGATATTCTACCCTTTTTTCTTTGTCAGCATTGCCTAAAAGCATGTTGTGCAATTCCAAATAAAGCGCTTAAATACATAAAATAAATTATGTGTGAGTAAATCTTACAAGAACATCAACTACCATATTTGTTTAACAAAAACATCCAAAAAAATTCAATTTCGAGCTGCTGAATTAGATCATGGATTAACTAGTGAGAACTCTAACGAGATATCAAAATGTAACAAACTTCATTTATATGACAATAAAAGTTTTGCATCCATTTCTGTAAATCTGTCTCCCACTTATCTTCTGCTATGTTTCTAACAACAGAAAATGAACACAAGATATGGATGAGCTCAGAGTCTCAATGTAAGATCAGGCTTTGAGCTATTGTTATTATCTACTACACTTCCGTTAGCTGCTGCCGAGTTCAGATCAAGACCTGACTCTTTAAAACCCACCACCACTGGAGCTTCAGCTTCCTCCACGACCTGACGAAAACTCCCGGGCCAAAATAAATCGCTGACATCATCATAGTCAAAGAACAACGGCACAGTGTTACCAAAATACCCTCGATGATGAAACCTTGTGAAAGGAGGAGGCTGAGTTTGAGATAAGGTGTGGTGAAGTAGACTAGAGTGAGCTTGCATCCCTAGAGAAGAAGAAGTGTATGTGTAAGGCCTGTGATGGTGACCAAACATTCTTCCCATATGCATTGCTCGTTTAGCCATCGTTCGTTCTCGCTTGTGAGCGTTTTGGTGACCTCCAAGAGCTTGAGAGCTATAAAACTTACGTCTACAGTAGTTACAAGAGAAGACTCTCGGGTTGGATTGACACTTTGTGCCCTTTTGTTCTTCGTTGAAACTACCGCTGAGCTTGAGATCGAGCGAGACAGGGGTGATCGATTCTGGTTTAGTTAGATCTTTATTTAACGAGGTATCTCCTCTAGCTGATAATTCTCGTGAGGCATCATCAGATTCCGTCATTTAATCAAACTTTGTTATCTTAACCTGAAAGAAAAAAAACATATTAAAGTCAAAAGCAGATCAAGAAAACTTTTCTAATCCCTCTAAATTCACTGATAATCGTCATTTCTCAAAAGGGGATAATCTATAAATTCAAGAACTATATAACGAAGAGATGGTAAGTAAAGTCTTAAACAGAGTTACTACATCAGCAAGTTCGAAGTTTAAAGACACAACCAATCAAAATGAAGCTTTTGAGATTTAACTAGGAGGGAGAGAGGGAACCTAAGACAGCAATTAAGGATATTATTTACAAGAAAAGTACTGTGCTTACAAAGATATGTTGAGATCTGGGAAGAGACAGCCGACAGAAGCTGAAGTGGTTGACTTGGAAAGCCTACCAGAAGTTGTACTCTTTGAGTTAGCCAAAAATGGGTCAATCCAGATGTATAAGGAAAATAAAAGCCAGAGAGAAGAGATAGGATTGGTGAAGAAAAGTAGAGAACAAGAGGTACTGAAGAAGAGAGAGAGAGAGAGTTATGTCTAAACAAATATGGAAAACACAAATGTTGGAGAGATGGGAATGGTCTCTGGTGGATACACATGTGGGAATCTAAAGTGTCTGCCAGTTAAACCTCTGTTTTTTTTGTTTTCAATAGTTCAACGACCTTTTTCTAGGGGGCACTTTGTAAAATACTTTTTCTTACAGCATTGTTGTGTAGGTGTAGCCGTATAGGCGTTGGTATGCACGTTGAAAGTATTGTTATGCGTTCATTGTATTGGGTTATACACTTATACTACTACCCTATCGGCAATCCTTAAACTTTTGAAAATTCACAAACCTTTTACTTTCTTTTTTTAAAGTTAAGTTTATAATTTTTTGGTTAAGTAACAATTTTATTTGGTTATGTTCGTCCCCGGTTCGCTTCGGTTATTATAATTTTGGCTCAATTGGGTTTTTTTGAAAATTTAAATCATACACCATTTGTAATTCAGTTTAATTTTAGTTCAATTTGACAAACTTATGTTCAGTTTGACACCAATTTCTCTGACAATATTTTCATAGCACATATAGTGATTCACACTCTTCAGACAAATCAAATTAACAAAAATAAATTATTAGGCATTTAAATAAAATTTCAAGAACTTAAGACCCGAAAATAGATGAAGGTTTTCTTAAATAATCTCATAAACTATATGGCTGGATGAGTTTGATTGAAAGTGGATACAACGTTAGATTAAGGAATAAACTCTTTTTTTACAAAAAAAGAAAACTTTTACATCTTTTATTGTTGTTAAAGTCAACTTTTACATCTTACAGAAAAACCAGCCGAATTGTATATCATAAAGTTAAATACCCATTATGTAGTTCAATTATTTTATCTCACTCGTCAGAGTAGTTCAGAAAGATTTTAATTTGGATCCTATCATGAATATATAATAATTGAACTCGTACTATTAAGGGATAAAAAAAAGAATAGAGCAGCGCAAGGGATTTGATAATGTCGCATGGAGCCCATACATTCATTCCCCCGGCTTCACCTTTTCCATTTGACGTCGACATTTTCTTTGTGTTTTTCTGAAATTTTACATGTGATTTAAAGTCTCTGCTTTTCTGTCCCTTTTCTATTTAAGTTTTTTTTCTTTAAAGTTAAAACATTTCTTTCGATACTGTGTGGGTTGTTGTTACCAATAACTTGTGCGGTATAGTATAAGGTGTTTTGTTTTATTAGACTGCATTTTTGTAACGGTTATACTGCGTTTTTAGCTGCTTTCACCAGTTCCATTGTGCAAGATGGATAGGGTAATTAAACCTTTATCTTAGTTTTTTTGAATGCGAAACCTTTATTTAACTTACTTATAAAAATACCACAACCCATATCTTTCATTGAAAGACAATGAAAATTTGAAGAATCAGTTAAAAATAATATTAAAAAATAGTTGACTTATAAATCATTATAAACTAGTTTATTTTTCTAGTATTCTCTTTAATTTTCTTTGCTATTTTGTTTTCTCATTTTTCTGTTACAAAATGATGGAATTTTTTCATTTATGCTGGGTCGCCACTTAGAAAAACAAACATAGTTAAAAAAAACATATTTTTAAATTAGTTCATCTTTCATATAATTTTCAGCCCGTATGGTTTTCTTTGAATGTTCAGCTATTCAATTTTCTTTGAACTTCTGATGAAGACAAATTCAAATAGTTCACAAGATAATAGTTTTTGTATTTGTTGAGATATGAAAATTGCTTAAAATTTGTGAGTACAATGTAACTTTGGTGATGACGGTGGAAAAATATAAATCTGCGTAATAAGTTGTAATAACTTAAATAAAAAATAACAATTAAAGAAAATAAAAAGTAATTTACATAATTTTCACGTTATAAATGTGATTCATTATATATGTAATGTTAATCGTAATTTATATTATACTAGTAAAATAGTTTTTTTAAGAAGGTGTTGGGTGTGTAGACCAAATCAAGTAAAGACATTTAACATTTTATCCCAAAAAATCAAGTAAAGGCAAAATCAATACTGGAATGGTGGCAAAACAAAATTAGGTAAGGGTGTCTCCTTATTTCTTTTGTTTTTATGCATCGAGTGAGTGACCAGTGACCAGTGCCCACTTTTGTTTTAGTTTCAACCTCAACATGCTTTCGGAAAGCCCACTTCAATTCATTAGCTTTTATATTCGTCCACTACCTTAGTTGCTTTCCAGTCACACTTCACAAATAATTTCCATCGTTTCTATATTGCTGGTGATAAACAATTATGATTCGTCACCATCTTTAGGGCATGTTTATCGGGAAAATCCTGAAAGGTTTCTTATTTTTTTTTTTGCTGATTAAAAAAAATTAAAGAGAACCAATTGGGCGGGCCGCCACGCGTCGCAGTTCGCAAACAGAAAACCCTCAACAATCGTTTCTTCCTTTGGCGTTTTGTAACCTGTTTTCAACTTTTTTGTGGGCCCCCAACGCATAAGAAACCCAAAAAGTGGTGCGATAAAGATGGCCTTAGGTATGATCGGCTTAAGAACTTTGAGATAGTTTAGACTATTCCTGACAAAGTCGAGTACTTTTGAGCGTCCAATGGATGGCGCACACCCGTTAAATCTTAAATCTCCACTCTTTCAAGAATCTATTCTACATTGCCTGTTGATCCATTAAAATATTCAAGAAGCTGTGTAGCGGTTGTATGAGATAAGGTAAAGTATATATATGCACAACATTAGTGTCCCCTCGTTTAATTTAGGAAGGATCATCAAACAGTTTAAAATCATGTTAAGTTACCCGGCTACCACACAAGAAAGTTACAGACAAAATCTTATAATGGCATCTGGAAGAAAAAGTATAACTTCTCCACATATATCTCCAGATCCATAAACAAACTTTTGGAAAGGATCATTTAAATCACATATCTTTCTTAATAACAAAAAATGTTAAAAATCATCGTTTTATACATTTAGCGCTTAGTAATTTTCTTCAAAATAAAATAAATCGAAAAATATTTTTAAATCCAAAATGAATGTAGTTAGGACAAAAAGTACAAGTTCGTTTAATTTTGCTCAACACACATGAACTAAAAATTAAGCTAGTTGCTAATCGGTTAATTAGTTAGTTCAAGAATGTAATCAAAACGAACAAAAAAGTATAGCTTCTCCACAAAGCTACAGTTTCGTTTTGATTATGAGGTGTATCGTCATTCTATTAGTTGCTAAATCGGTTAATTAGTTTCAGTTTGTTTCGACTTTTGTAATGAGGTATATCGTCATTCTATCATTTGTTTAATCAATGTTTTTAGTTTGTTTGGTTTTTTGTTACTTTGATTTATCTTTCTTTGGTGGAGTTAAACTCTTTTAAATTTTAATGAAAGTATGGTTTGAACAAAAAGAAAAAAAGGTAGCAACAGTACACTAGATCTTATATATATTTTTTTTCGAGAAAGTTATAAATATTTTCAATTTTTTATTGTGAAGAAAATTACTAAGCGGTATATGTAGTAGTCTTATAAAACTATGATATTTTAACATTTTTTTTTGTTATTAAGAAAGATATGTTAAATGATCCTTTTCCTCTAGATCTTATATTTTACTTCCAAGAATTTATATACCTAAACAGTCTGACGTTTCACGTTCAATGATCTAGCTATATTATTATAATAGAATGGCAAAACCCATATCAAACCAAAAATCATTAGGCAAAATAATGTACCTCTTTATTTTGCTTACTGGACGTACCCACCACTTTGTGTGTGACTAACAATAGCAAATCATATATCAAACGATACAAACTGGATTTTAAACTAAAATAAAAAATTTCTTACTTTGAATGGAAATTAAATAAAATTGTAGATGCGAAGAGATGATCCTTATGAAAATTACTTCCAGATGCTGTACAAAGTTTTATATATATATATATATATCTGTTTTTGCTTTAATTGTGCTGCTTTGGAGTTTTGAACGTACTTTCTCAACTAATACTATGATATCTCCACTCTTTTGGTGCCTTAACATAGAAGAGAATACAAATAATGAAAATGATGGACATGTTTTTTTTGAACTGAATAAAAAACATGTTAGTCATGGTTTTATTAGTTTTAAAAGGTAAATGACTAAATGCACCAACAAAAAAAAGACTGAATGAAGAGAACACCATTTCCTGATCCTAAACTTTTCAGTCCATCATGCAAGTTGTGGTGAATAGCGATTTTATGATTTTTTTTTTTTGACGAACGATTTCATGATTTGTTTCGTTCGTCTTATTTCTAAAAGACAGGTTGTAGAACAAATAATTTGTGTGTTTATCCATAATGTTAACTGTATAACTATCATTTTCATATTTATACATTTCACAAAAACGGACATTATTGTATACCCATGAATACTACTAGCTTTGGTCATGGTATATACTCTTTGGCTTCAACATGTGTTTCTTGCTGCTGTTGATGTCAATAGTACCGAACAAACGTGATCTCAAATATGAGTAAAGACCTCGATCGCCACAACTTGAGATATCGCCACTTGAGGATTCGCTGATGTGAGAGTTCATCATCTGACGTGATATATTCTTCAAGATACTCAAACTTAATTACAGACTGAAAATCAAAACAATTATCGATTTACCATTAAATAAGCAAAAAATAAAGATAACTTGTTGGAAGAACAAACTTCATATCTCGTTTTGGTCTTTCATGTAAGAGCCATGTTCTCTGATTTCAAATCTTTCACCTTGGACGTATTAGATCCTCAAAAAAAACAATGCAATTTGTGTTTTCGCTCACAGTCAACTTACTCACACCATCAAAGCACACCTTCTGAATTTGGATTTCCCTTGAAAGTGGGAGATTGTATTCCAAAATGAGCTCCTGATGTGTTGATACGCACACTAGATGATCCCATCCACATGTACTTCAGTCTTCAATGCAAATTAGGTACCGTCTATTGTTGATTTCCCAAACAATTCAGTTGTTTTCCCATATGAGGTTGATTACTGTTATAGACTCTTAATAATATTTTAGTTCAAAGTCAACTTTAAATTAAAGAAATAAGAAGAAAACAATTAATGAGTGACCAATATTCAATTGATCATATAGCTATATTCAATTTTTATTACCTTAGAATATGTAAATTTTCCACGTTCTCGGATATGGAACTCTTCTTTAGTTATATATTGAATCCTGAGACTGGTCTCACCTATATTTCTATGTAGACCATCGTCAAACAGATCTCCATTGGTAAACACAATGAAAGGTCCTTTTGTTTCTCTTTTAGGTTGCTGCAAAGTTTAAATACGATGGTGAAATCATATGTATATCTTTCATATTCAAATTAAAATTTATAACGATCTGAGAAAACAAAATTATCACCACAAAACTTCATGAGTTCATATAATAGTTTCTGAAAAATGATTTTTGATGAAGTAGGGTGACACTAATAAAAGAAAATTCTATCTCTAAGGAGAAGTTTTAACATTAATTGACTAACTACGAGTAAACCAATGAAACTAAAACATTCCAGAGTAATGATCATGTTAATTTTCACAAACAAAAGTTTATAATGATATCAGGAAGAAAAAACATAGTTATCACCACGAAATTTCATGAATCCATAACATAATTTTTAAAAAATTTATTTTTGATGAAGATTGGTAACAATATAAAAATGATTCTCTATTTTCAAGGAGAATTTTTAAATTTAATTGACTAACCAAATGTAAACCATTAAACTAAACATATTCCAAAGTAATGATCAAGATAATTTTCAATGATCAGAAAAACATAATCATCACCACAAAACTTCATGAATCCATAACATAATTTATGAAAACTGATTTTTGATGAAGTAGGATAACAATATCAAAAAGATTCTCTATTTCTAAGAAGTTCTAATACTAATTGACTAACCAATTGTAAACCAATGAATTAAACACATTCCGAAGTAAATGAGCTGGACAACAATTTGAAAACCTTTCTTTTTATTTGGTCGGAAAAAAATAAAGGTTTTCAAATTGTTGTCCAGCTCATTTACTGATTATAAATGATTATATTGTAAAACATGTAATATCAAGATTTATCAGCAATAATAGTACATTGCATACACTTGTATATGTTTGATAGAGAATCAGGTGAAGTCTTTGTTAATACCTAGAAAATTCATGCATATAAATGTCGTACCCTCATTTTTAATAAACATCACCAAATTATTGTTACAAAATCATAAAATTAAGGCAGATTACTCAAACTTTTTTTTGACGACGCAGAATACTCAATTGTTGTGAGTATTAGTTGTATGTTTTATCTATTTCCTTTTATCAAAAGTATATCATAATTTTCTTATTTGAATCTATTTCCATTTCCATTTTTATTTCACTTATATATTAAATTTTATCTCGTGATTCAAATTTTTATTATCGAATCAGAACGATAAATTCAGATTTTTAAGTAATCTTAATACTAAAATTACTGATTTTTTGCCGTCTCTATACATTTTGGAGCCTATCATCCAATATTATGCAAGGAGTACTATTTAGTTAAACATTTAACAAAATTAAATTTTTATCAATCTCTTGTTAGATAGTAATATTGTATTTATACATTAAAGCATTTAACAACTATAGTTTTATCAACCAAATTTCACTATAGAGCCACTTAAATAAAAGGTGGAAAGAAACTAAGCACATTTCAACCTCATTAAACCAAAATCATTAAGTTGACAAAAAACCATTAATATAAGAGTAATCTTACTACAATATTATTTTATTTTATGACAACATTTAGAATGATTTCGTTTGGTTTTCTGGTAAACTATATTTCGTAAACACCTAATATCTCAATTCTTTTGTTGTTTTTTTTCTAACAATAACTAAAATACTCTGAAATAGTTACCAGTTCAAACAATATCTCAAATGTTAAGGTGGATATTTATATGATGATAAATCTTGTGGATTTTGTCGATTGATGATAAATCTTGTATACAATATAATCCATTAAATGCAAAAAAAAAAATTCATCAAAATATTGTGGACTTACCGATCATCATCTCGCTAGCAAAAGTGTAACCCACTACGAGCCCAGCCCATGGGCCAATTCACTAAACCGAACCCGGTTCGTATGTAATTGTTACGATAGGCGTGGTTTGATCAACTTTTAAGCTGAAATAAAGACGCGAGTAACCAAAAAAAAAAAAAAAAGCATCACCGTCGTCATCGTCTTCAATCTCTCACTTCGCATCAAATCAAAACGATCTCTCCAAAACCCTAATTCATCATCTCCAATCAATTGTTCGTTCCTCTCTCTTCCGATACCAGGAATGCTTATTTCTAGCCGCCAATCGGATTCTCCAGCAGTCTAAACCCTAATTTTCTTCGTCTTCTAGGGTTTCGAATCGGGGAGTAGAGGAGGATTCACAAGAGAAGGTCAAAGATGTCTCTTCCGCTACTTGAGTGTAAGTACGTGACGGAGGAGTTTGTCCGCGATGGGAAGAATGGTAACTACGGTTCCAAGCTGCCCAGCTCCGTTCCGATGCTCCGTTTCCTCTACGAGCTCTGTTGGGTTTTGGTATACACGCTCACAAACCTTCTCTTCCTATTCTCCAATCTATGCGTATGTGTTCGAGTTGCTGAAGGTGCGTCGTAATGGGTATATCAGGTTCGTGGCGAGTTGCCGATTCAGAGCTGTAAGGCAGTGTTAGAGAAGGTGAAGTTTTTGGATAATCCATCGAAGGAAGAGTTAGCTTCTTGTTTTGCGGATGTTGTGACTCAGATAGCTCAAGATGTAAGCTTTCCGAACATTTTATTTGTAGATCTTAAAGTTTTGATCTTTTTTTCTTTTCGAATGATTGTGCTGAGCGTTGGATTGTTTGCTTTCGTGCTCTCTTTGCAGCTTACTATGTCCGGGGATCACCGTTCTCGCCTAACAAAATTGGTCAGTACTTTTAACCTTGTAGCGACTGGTTGTGGTTATGTCTTGTTAGTCTTGGTTATGAAGTATGGACGCGAATTCCAGCTCTTTTAAGTTGCATCTTTAGACAAGACACCACAAAAATCATGTAGTAGCGAACTATGCTGAAATTAGGAAAGGTGTTGTTTTGCCATCAGTAGTGTCCTAAGATTCAGCTAGCTGTATGCTCATTTTGGGTGGGTTGCTAGTAGGAGCGTTATGAATACCTGATCCTTATCGGAAAAGGTTCCTTTAGCCTAAGGAGCTGAAACTTTGATCGTATTGCCTTCCGTTCTCTATTAGTGCAGTTTCTTCTTGACTTCAAAATCGTATGTTTGATCCAAATTTCGAAGCTGCTTACTTGGGGTTATTAGTATTCGTGTCACTCTATTGGTTTTGATTATTACATACTAAATCTCTTCATTAAATTATACTCTATGTTCTCACTTACCATCGCCTCAAGTTTTTAATGCTCACAGCTGAATTTAGTTGTTTTCTTTTGTAGGCAAAATGGCTTGTAGAATCACAGACAGTTCCTCAAAGGATTTTCCAAGAGCGTTGTGAGGTAAACATTATGTGCATCCAGCCAATTAATAATCAGAAAATGCCCAACAAACAGAGTACTATGAAGAGAAATTTCATAGTGATAGTACTTAAAGAAGAAATTCAGCTTTGAGAAGTTTCTTAATCGAGGCCCCATTGTTTCCCCTTACAAGTTTTACTCAGTTTCACAGATAACCCTCATATACATGCATAGGTGTTGCGTATGCACACCATACAAACAGTGACAAGAACAAGTCTATAACAATAGATTGACTCTTAATTGTGGTTATTGTAGCTACTAAGGTTGTTATCTATAGATGTTAACTGTTAACTTCAAGGCTGAAGCCACATTAATCCCTTAGAATGTTGAAAGGTCCTCCCAGATCTGGACCAGCTTGTCTCACTGAATATCGCTCTTTTCACCATTCTCTCCATTTTTTTGGTTAAGAAAGTAACTCTTACTAAGGAGCCGATGATTGATTTCTTTATTTTCTATTAGGAGGAGTTTTTATGGGAAGCTGAAATGGTTAAAATAAAAGCCCAAGATTTGAAGGGGAAAGAGGTGAGGTTTCACACTTCTGTAACCACTGTATTGTTGTGGCATACAAAATTGCTATAGGGACATCGGTAATTTGATAATGATATTATCTCGTTTAATAGTAAATACAGATGTACTGTATTTGTGTAATAGTTAGTTTGAGTGAGTTCCTTTTGCGGTAGATTTATCTCTTAAAGAGTTTCTCCCGTGCCATTGTAACTACAGCTCGTTGCTTATAACTTACATTTCTGGTTTGTGCTACACAGGTGCGATTAAACACTCGTCTTCTGTACCAGCAGACAAAGTTCAACTTACTCCGTGAAGAAAGCGAGGGATATGCGAAATTGGTCAGAGACGATCTCTGGCTTTTATATGTTACTATTGTTTTGTGGAGTTTTATTGAAGCATATTATCAGTACAACTTCATTAAATAGATTCTTTTGTGGAGTGCAGATTACCCTTTTATGTCGAGGATCTGCAGGTTCTTCGCATAATGCATCAGCAGCAACCATGGGAATTATCAAGGTTTTGCTTCTGCTGATACGTATGTTTCACATATTTATTCCATTTATCTTTTCTGAACAAAAATATTTATTTGCAGTCATTGATTGGGCATTTTGACCTTGATCCGAACCGTGTTTTCGACATTGTAAGTTTTTCTCTCGCTTTCATCTTTTTGTTTGATATCAGAGAGTGCATCCCTTTGTCATTCCCTATTATGTATATTCCCTTTGTTTTTGACGAATAGGTTTTGGATTGCTTTGAACATGAACAAGATTACGAGACGTTTCTCAATCTAATTCCTATCTTTCCCAAGGTTTGGAATGTCTCCTCGTGTTGTCATATTCTACCACTTAGCTTGAGAGACTATTTTTGTGCTAAACACAATCTCTTTGATATGCAGTCTCATGCTTCACAAATTCTTGGATTTAAATTTCAATACTATCAGAGATTGGAGGTGAATAGCCCAGTTCCATCTGGGCTCTATAAGCTTACGGCCTTGCTAGTAAAGAAGGATTTTATCAATCTTGAAAGCATGTTAGTAATTTTTCCTTCATCTGTTTTACCCTTTATTTTCTTACTTTCTAGGTCCTTAGGAGCCACTGTGGAATTTTCAGTCGAGCTTATATGTTGCCTCAAGGAAATAAACTGGTTTATCCCTTTTCTGCAGACGATGCCTTTGAAAATTCCTTTTGAATTGGATACTTGTACTGTTTTGCATAACGATTGGTTTTCTTTTCATTGTGTGAGCTTAAGGCTATATAAGTTGGAATCTAAACGATTTTTTTCTTCATTATGCATTTTTAGCTAGTTGGTAGCTATGTCTCTTAAGCGTGTTTCTTGATGCAATCTGATAGGAAATTGGTGGGGTTTTGATTGTCAAAACTCATTTTGGCTGCTCTAAGATACTTTCTTCGA